>PVIC010000096.1:0-175130 GCA_004025085.1 Thryonomys swinderianus | reverse complement strand
GCATTGTGGTATGCGGTGTTGATTGTTGGTGGGCGTGTCTCCACGCCCAGCATTATATGTGGTCACCGGGGATCGAACTCAGGACCTTGCGCTTGAGAGGCAGGCACCAGAACCACTGAGCTAACCCTCCGGCCCATCCTGAGCTTATTTCTATCTCCTTTGAGTCCATACTGAAATATTTTGGGTAAAATAGAGTAAACTTGCAACAGTATATTTGCCTTTCTCTTCCCCTCATTTTTAAGTAATTGCTGTTATTTGAATGTAATATCTATATATGTTGTTAGGAATACAGGTTTATAAATTTTGCTTATTATGCCTTGATTCTTTCAGAGAAATTTTAAAAAGTGTGTGTCCATATTTAGTTCTTTTTATTTATTCACACCTTTCCCATTTCTGGTGTTCATCATCTTCCTGTGAATTTCAGCAGTTGTTGGGTACCATGTTCCTGTCTTTGGACTCAAAACCTTCCCCTAATAGTTTTAAATTGCAGTTCTGCTGGCAATAGATTATCTTCGTGTTTTTTTTTAATCTAGCAATGCCTTAATTTATCTTTCATTTTTGAAGGATGAATTCTTTGGACACACAATTCTTGGTTGCCAGGTTTTTTCTTTTCTTTCTCTCTCCAAAAGTTGAAATAAGCCGTTATTCCAATTTCCTATGGCCTTCATTATTCTGATGTGAAGTCAGCCATTAATCATGCCATTGTGCTTTTACATGAAACGTGCCACCTTTCTCGTGTAGTTTTGAAGATTTTTCTCTTTATCTATGACTTTCAGTACTTTGACTATGATGGTTTAGCCTGGCAGAGGTTTACTGAGTTACTTGAATATTTAAATTAACGTTTTACACAATTTTTGGAAAATTTTAGGTCATTGTTTCTTTTTAAACTTTCCTACTCCTCTTCCTGTGATTCCAGATACATCTGTTTGTATTACTTTATACAAAAGAGATCTCTAATGTTCTGTTTGCTATTTATCAATCGTTTTTCTCTTTGTACTTCAGACTATTTCCAATTAATCTTTTTCTTTTCATTCACTGATTTGTTCTCCTAATGCTTCCAGTCTGCCTTTAAATATAATCACCTACTAGTGAATTTTTTTGTTGTGATGAGTAAATTCTTCATTTTTATTTTGATAGTTTTTAATTTTATAATTTCTACATTTTGATAGTTGTCATTTCTCTGTGGGTTTCCTAAGTATTTATTTATAGATAATTTTTCTAGAATTCTTTGAGCATATTTTTTTATTACCAGTTTGAAGTCTTTTTCTGCTACATTGAACATTTGGGCCCAGCTAGAGTTATTTTCTATTGGCTTTTTAAATTTTTCACATATTTCTGCTTTTTAGTGTGGTTAGTAATTAATATTTGTTTGCAAAGGAGACACTGTAGAAAATACACTATAGTGAGTAGACTCAGATTCTTCTGCATATTGTTGCTGTTTCACTAGACAGTTAATTTGATGGGACTTGAACCGAAACCCTGTCCTCCTGTGGGGTGTAGTGCTTGCTACTTCCTCTCGGTGGCTGTACCTCCCAGATGCTGTGTACCCCTTGGTGAAGTCAGAGGATTCACTTGGGGCAGCTCCATCCTCAAAGGGAAGACTCTTCTTGGGTCTTTACTTGTATCTGTGATGCCTCCATCCAATTCTCCTACTGTAACTACACCCACCGTAGTAGCCAATTAGTGATGTTGGCAGAACTCAGACTAAAGATTTGGGTTTCAGTCATTTCTCATCATGCTTACAGCTTTACTCTTAAAATTTCAATGTACTCTATTGTGTCACTTTACATGTGAAGGTGACTGGTAGGGGGTATGGAGAAACATTTTAAAACATGGTAATTCTAGGTTCCCAATTTTCACTTCTTCCAGATAGTTTTTTTTTTAAGTAAACTCTCCTGGTTCCTTTTAGCTTAAAGGTATATTCTCACTCTTATAACTTTTTTAAAATGCCTTTTATGGATTTTATAATCATCATCTGTAGGAGAGTTCATACAGCCATGAAATCCATTGCTATTATGAGAAGTACTCATGATTGTTTTTAGGCTTTATCTTCTTTAGAGTACTAGTAACTATATGTAGTAAGGTGAATGCTTTGCTTATTACTGCATACCAAGCAATTAACACATAATAAATGCTTGCTAAATATTTGCTATCTGATTAAACATCCAGCTACTGCAATCATATAATTGATTTTCAGTTCTTCAGTTGTGTGTCACAAACGTTTGCTAGTCTTTTAACTCTTCTGTCCAAACTCCAGACTCTGTCCTTGGAGCAGCTAGTCATAATTGTTTTTTGTATAGGCTTTTGAGTCACTTTTAGAACTAGTAAGTGAGGAGACTGTATACATGACCACAAGAGAAGAGAGTCTAAGGAAGCTAGTCTCTTCAGCTATTAGAGTAAAGGATCATGCCACGTGTGACACAGTCAGTGGTCTTGCACATGGTCAGGGGCAAGGAGCTCCAGGCATAAGGGGATGCGGTTTGACAGCCACAGGGTTTTGCTCCTTCCTCCAGCCTTGTGGGCTATCCAGGTCAAATATCCTACTACACATCCAGGTGAGGAGTGATTTCATCTCCCCTACAACTCCTTCTTTGGACTAGGAGTTCAGCTCTCAACTATGACCATAAAATCTAGGAACAGACCCACTGAAGACTCCCATGAAGTGTTTTTAGGCCAGTTGCTCCTTAAACAAAAGCTAAAAGCAAACCAAGGAACTTCCTTTTATATAGGATAGTTGGCTGTTTTAAATGGCAGCTGTGCTTGCTCCTCATCAATGGCTGATTTCCTGTTCTGGACAAGAGACAAAGATCTACCAAGTGAGTAATATTATTAGGGAACCTGGAATCCAAGGTAGTCCATCTACATTCAATATAAGTGATTATTATTACAGCTTAGTGCTTCTGGGTGTGACTGCTAGCTTGCTTTGTACTTGGACCTACTCACTCGAAGAGTACTATATAGATGCTACTGTCTGTGTGTTGAGAATGTTATATATTTAAGCAGTTTGCAGTTAATTAAGAGTATTGACTTGGAACTAAATCAGTGGTCTCACACAACATCTGTGCTCTCCTCCTATCTGTCTATGTATTTAGATGGCGTCTATCACTGCGGTACCTAAGTGCTCAGAAATCTAATTAGGCTAATTTCAGTTTCCTCTGCGAGGGAGAAGGCTCCAGTTCTCTTCTTCGCCCTTTCTGCCAGCTTCTTCTTGAAGGGAGTCATTATTATTCCTTGAAGAGAAAGGTAGTTGAAAGAGAGCCTCCAGCAAGAAAGAGCCTTTCGCACCTTCCTTGAAAGTTGGGCTTTTGGCTCCTGGAAGTGTTTTCAACTTGTAAACAGCACCAGGAAGGAAAAGGGCAGTCACTGCTGAAGGGTCTGTGAGCCTGGACTAAGGGCTCTGGGCATTTCCTTACAAGATCCGTGCAAAGGAATTTGCAAGTAGCTTGCTCTGGTCTGCACAGTGTCACGGGGAGGCCATTGCTACCTGACAGACACACAGTTTCTGTGTATCAAGGAGACATAAAGGCAGTGTTCTCTGTCCCTCAATGAGCAAGTGCTGTTCTCCCGCCTGTGGGTCTCTGTTAACATTCCGACATCTTAATTTCGGTGCAGAGCAGAGCTGCCTGATTTCATTGGTTTTCAATGCCTTGCCTGCAGCTAGAGGGATGGAGCTGGCCACAGCATGGTCATTATGAGCTCCATTTTGCGGTTGTAGCACACACTGGCTACTCTTCAGGAGTGAGTCCTCAAGAATAAATGTGTGCACTGGTGGAGAATTGCAGCCACAGAGCAGAGCTTGTTAGGGGAAATGAGAAAGGAGCCAAAATGACTAAAGGTGTTTGCTTGAGCGGATCGGCTGCCCTTGGGATGGAAGGTGGAGGGCGAAGAACAAAGCTAAAAAAAAAAAAAAAATCACCTCCCTCCCAAGTCACAGATTAAGAACAACACGACTGGTCATGGCTTTGATATCAAAAATAGGTTTTTTTTTAACTCATTCTTTGGAATTCAGATTACTTAGATGATCCAAGCAAGTAGTAGGAATGTTTGGCTGGGAATGCAAAGGTCATTTAAAAAATAAAAACGTGTCGGGCATGGTGATGCATTCCTGTAATCCTGGCCCTACTTGGGTTAGCTGAGGCAGGAGGATCATGAGCTGGAGGCAAGCCAGGAATGTGCCACGAGCGTGAGGTCACAGAGAGAGGCACTGGCTCAAAAATAAATGCATAGATAGAAAAGAAATACAGAAAAAAAAATAAGTTCCCTCCTTCTGGCAAGTAGCAGTGAAGGGTCTTGGCGGTAGGAGCAATGTGGCTTAGAAAGCTTGATTGACAAGGTAGCCATGCTTGGGACTGTGACTCACTGCCAGGTTCACTTTGTGTCTGAGAAAGGTGGTGCTCACAAATCTTTAGGAACACATCGAAGGCACCAGCAGGCGGGCCCATGAGAGAGAGCTTATCACCGAGGATGTGCCTGACTGGAAAGAAGAAGTGAGGCTGGTGGTAGCTCACCCTTCGTCCCACAACGTCAGATCCCAAGCCACGGAGCTGCGGCCCCTGTGCGGAGTTCGCACTCGGTGGGCGTGAAAGGTGGAAGGGACATGCGCACAGGGCCTCATGGAAGGAGGGGACGGGCCTTCGCCCATCCTTGGTCTCAACATCATATAACCCTGTCATTACCAGTTGAAAATGTCTCCCTGAGGTTTCCTTATCACTGTTTTGCCTTTTAAATGAGCACAAACATGGTTTATAAACTTAAGGTGTGGCCTGCCACCGATGACTTTTGAGATCTGGAAAGCACAGTCTCATTTGGAGATTTCTCTGGGAGGATCTAGATTCTCTCTGAGGTGTTTATTTGCTTAAAAGTCCTGAATAAATTCATTTCCGCGTGTGCAGCTGCCACCATGAGCTGGTAAAAATGTCGGATAGTCCAGCTCCTTCTGCCAGAAGCTTATCAGATGATGTCTGTGTCTTCAACTGTCTGCCAGAAAGCCGGTCACACTCAGGTCCTTGGCTCTGTATTGGGATGACATTGGGGCAATACTTGGTCTGGGCTGTAAATCTTGGAGACCACATAATTTTCAGTCCTCCAGGCATGTAGTACAAATACCATTTTGTGTATTTAGGCTACCTAATGCTGTTGGAATAATTCAATATGACTCAAGCATAGGAAAATGCGTCAGGCAGGCATCTGTGACCATATGAAGAGGGAGAGGGATTAGAAGTGAATTCAGGAATCAAAGGGGTATAAAGAGGCCAAAAACATGCTCTTCCCAAGGCAGTTCTAAATAATTTGAAAAAAATAATAAGTCTGATGGATGGGAGCCCAAAATACTGTTTACTACCTTGATATTATGGAAAATGAGGCTTATGTCTGCAGGCAAAAAGATTTCATGGTATAGAGACTCAGAATTAGACTTTGGGCTATGATGGCAGCTGCCCTGCAAAGCAGGGGCCGTGGAGAAACAACAAGAGCTAAGGATGGGAAAGACTCTTCTTCCCTCCCCATTCCTAGAAAACGGATTCCATCCACCTCCCAAAAAGAATGAGAGGCAGCATGGGAAGAGGCCAGGGGTCTTATGTTCCCTCCAGGTAGAAGAAAACATGAACTACTGAAAAGAAGCAGGCCCTCCCACCATTAGATTATTTTGGTAGGCAGTAGGTATTTTCAAGATCTCTTAATCTTAATGCCTTCCTTAGCAGAGCTAATGCTGTCTAGTAGCCACTGTTCTTAGAAGTTAAACTGAGAGATTTGGAACCCAGAAATTTGCTGCTGTGGGAAAATAACTCCCTCTATACTGGATTTAAAATTGAACCAGATTCATCTATTTCACCCAGTATTATTCTTAGATTTCTACCGCTTTTACATGTTCAAAGCTAATCATTCTTATCTAAATTTTGCATAATGTTTACCTGGATGCCAGAAATAAAAACTTCATTCTAGATTTTACCTTCATGATCCTATTCAAAATTGTACTCACATAGAATTTTAGAAAGTTTTCATTATTCATTCACTAATCTACCTATTCGATCCATTAGGTATGCATTTTAAAATTCATAAGAAGTCAGTGAGGTTTGTTTTTTCTATGTAGCAGGCACTGTACAAGTCAGAAATAAAATTAAGTCAGTTCTATATGTGCCAAGCACACTAAATAGGACTACAGATAGTCCTGAAAGAGCCCGGGTATTATCTTGCCCACAATCCCACTGCATGCTGATGGGCTTATTACTTTAGACCCTTTCAATTCTAAGATGTGCACGGGTTTGCAGAAAGGAGACATAAACATCTTGATTTGATTTCCCCATTTAAAGTGCATAACATTATAAATGAAACTCTTAAAGATTTTTATGTCTGACCTCCAAAAGATTTGTATAAGAAGTTTCATAGCAGCTTTATTTATAGTGGTCCCAAGCTGGAAAGAATCCAAACGTCCATCGTCAGGTTAATGGAATGGAATGAGTCAGCAATAAAAAGGAACACGTTCCTAATGTATACGGCAAAGATGAATCTCAATCCTCTGTGATACTCTCATCCCAAGAAGCCAGAGTAACGGTTTGTACTGATTCCACTGATGAGAAGTTTTAGGACGTGCAGAAATAAATTACAGTGATAGAAATCAAACAGTGGTGGGATCTCAGGGTGGGAGTGGGGAGACTATGAGGAGACTTGAGGAGACTCAGTGGACAGATGGGAGTGTCCTGTGCTTTACTTGAGTGTTAAATCTATCAAAACTCACCAAATGCCGCACTCAATGTATGCACATTAAAATGCAAAGGAAAGGACACAAATTTAACAAATCAATCAGCAAATAAAAGCACAACCTAGTAAAAACATTTTGAATTCTTATCATCATTTGCACTGCATTAGTACTTCTCAATGTCTAATAGCCATAATTTGGCCCCACAGAATAAAGAAACTTTTTTGCTATCACCAAATTTTGTAACTTTGTGTGAAACAACGTATTATATGAAATAAAATAGAAAAATAATGCTGCTTCTTAAATATTTACCTTAATAGGAATAGGAAACTAGAAATTATAAGAGAAAATTCATGTGAATCTTTTATATATCTACTTTTATTGTGTAATTCGTTTGTATAATTTAGTGATAGTAATTACCTTTGTATGAGAATTTATGAATGCATGTGTGGGTGTACCAAGGAGCAGAGGTAAATAACAGAAAGAAGAGGGGAGTAATATTTGCATAATTTGAAGAACTAGATGAAATTATATCGAGTGTCAAATTATAATCATTTATGAAAAGAAGATATATTATCAGTTATTTTCATGTGTATTAATTGGCATTCAAGCCATCTGTATCACTTACTCATATATCTTTAATGGTGAACATAAATATCCCCCTGCCAGTTAGAAAAGAGCCATCTATCAGAAGAGATGACAGTCTTGGGGGCTATTACTCAATGACTTGGTATTAAAGACTGAATGTTTTGTTTCTATTTGAGTTTGATTTTAAACTTCTTTTCTAGTAATCTACAATAACATTTATAACTTACTGCTTTAATGGATTTTTTAAAAGCTCCTACAAAAAAAGATCTACCTTCAGTACAGTGGATGTACGTCTACAACGAGACTTCATCCATCAGCCAGAATTAGCATCTGAGCTTTTAATAATTTATCTTGTCCTAGAACACTGGTCAAATTTCAGTAGACTTCGAAATAAAAATAGGGACTGAGTTCTTTCTGTGTCCATGCCACAATTCCTTCCTGCACACATTTCTGGCAATTCATAGAAGACATCCAACCTTGATGATGTCAGCCAACTTTCATTTTGATAGTGGGGTCGAGTAACTGTTCCCAGCATTTCCATAGCAGAACTACACAAAGGTGTTTTGAAATGAAATTACATGTTAAAAGAAAAATAGGGCATGAATTGATTTGTTTCAGCTCACCTGGGAGCATAAGGGAGGGCTCCTCAACAGGTACAGGGGACTAGAGATTATGATAACAGAGGAAATCCACAGGAGTCCGGGACCAGGACATCTCCTCGGTGTCTTGTGTCTACCTGCTCTGGCTTCTGGGACTTCCGGTACCTTTGTGAGCTCATGGTGGCGCTGAGTTCAGAACTGGGTCACACAAGACCATTGGTTAGTTTATAGTGTGGCACACAGGGTTAACCACTTTCATATTCAGGAGGAGAAATAAACATTCCATTAAGTAAGATGAAAGTGTAGATTTAGCAGCCTTTTCACCATAGTTGGAAATAATTTTCTCCAGTGTATGTGACAATCAAACACTCCACCATTTCAAGCACCCAGGAGAGAAAAGGGCCAATTCTTCTTCAGACTGATTATGGAACATCCATAAGTTTCATTTCTGGAGTTCTTCAAGTTCACCTTCACCACAGAGAAGACTCAACTCTGTGTCTTTAAGAATGAGATTTCAGCCTGTCATTCCAGCACTCGGGAGGCAGAGACAGGAGGACTGCTGAGTTCCAGGCTTGCCTGGGCTACATAGTGCACTCAGGGCCAGCCTAAACAATAAAGCAAGACCCTGTCTCCAAAAAAAAAAAAAAAAAAAGAATGAGATTTCAGATTTGATAAAGGGACTGGATAAATAGCCTTGCACTTTGAATGCTGAACCCTGAGATCAGTGGTAGTGTTCCAACATGACAGGCTGCACACGGGATCACTTCTTAACCACACTGTGCATTGGAATCACCCAGGGAGCTTTTGAAAAATTACTGATGTCCAGGCCCCGGCCCTAGAGAGCTCATTTAATTGGTCCAGGGTGGAGTTTAGGCACCAGTAATTTTTTTAAAAGCTCCCCAGGTGATCTTAATGTACACCAGGGTTAAAAACTACTGGTTTACAGCTGGGCGTGGTGGCTCACACCTGTAATCCCAGCACTCCAGAGGCAGAGACAGGAGGATTGCTGAGTTCGAGGCTTGCCTGGGGTACATAGTGAGCTCAGGGCCAGCCTGAACTACAAAGTGAGACCCTGTCTAAAAAAAAAAAAAAAAAAACTACTGGTTTACAGCAAAATAGTTTGAACCATATGGCAGTAGCAGAACTAGGACCTGGAACTGAGTGCAGTGAGGAATCCCAAGGTCGGCAGCTTCTGTAACCCCAGCAAACACCTCTAGCTCGGTTGTGGAGACACCGACAGGCATCAGGCTGGGCTATGTCCCTAGCTCACAGGCTGGAGCATGGAAGCCTGTGCTCATGGTTGACCGAAGGGGACATGGTCTGTGCGATTCCCTTGGGGCCAGCCGCAGAGGGACGCAGGGTTTGCCTATGACAAGGAAGGGAAGCTCCTTGGGAGCCAGACAAACAGCAGTTGAAAGAATCACACAGAGTTTGGAATTATATCTGGCTCACACAATTTCTTCTTCTGATCCCTAGGATCACTTGGGAAGGTTTATGGCCTGAAAGCACCTTCAAGAGGTCAAGAAGAAGAGATTCAAAGACATTAAGGATAGTCTGGCAGCCCCAGAACAGAGCTGCAGTCATCCTATGGGACGCTGTCTGATGCTTTACACTGCGGCAGCCACAGTCTGTCCCGACAGGGCAGCCCAGGAAAACAGGCATTTTTGTTTCTTCCTTTTAGGGATGAGCAAACAGAGGTTCCATTGTGTTACACCACTTGCCCAAGAGCAAGTTACTGCTTATTAAGTGCTACAACTAGTGACACTGTTTTGGTCTCCTGTTGCTGCTGTAACAACCCACCACAAGATTTGTGGCTTAAAATAACACAAAGTCCATGTCTATAAGGTCCAGGAAGGTCAGAAGTCTAAAATGGATCAGCAAAACCCAAGCGCCATGGCCTGTGTCTACAAAACCAACTACTTAGGGATCAGAGGCAGGAGGGATCCTTGAGCCCAGGAATTTGAGATCAGCCTGGGCAATATAGTAAATGCTCATCTCAAATTTTTTTCATGTATTGAGTGTATTGGTACATTATGATATACATTATGATCACACTTAAATTAAAAATTTGTACCTGCACATGATAAAACTTGACTCTCATTTTCCCACCCCCCTGCCCTCCCAACCATCCTCAACCCCCAACGTATGTAATCTTTGTTCCCACTTTTTGTTTTTACCACCACATTTTTTTCTTTTCTTTCTTCACTTTCTCTTATCCTCCCTTCCCTTTTCTCTTTGAACCTTTTCTTTCTATTTTGCAATTGCTATCATACATTCTGGACCTCATTTATATCTTCAGTTTCTCATACTACAGAAATATGGTATTTGTATGTCTGAGTCCTACTTATTTCACTTATGAGTATGTCCTCAAGGTAAATCCTTTTGAGCATAAATGACTCAAATTTATCATTCCTTATGGCTAAGTAATATTCCATTTTATAAAGAAAACTACATCTTCTTTATCCAGTCTCTGGTTAAGGGGAATTTGGACTGTTTCCAAGATTTAGCTATTACAAACTGAGCTACTATAAACATGGGTGCACATATGTCACTCTAATGTGAATCTTTTAATTCTTTCATATATATACCTAGCAGGGAAATAGCAAGATCAAATGGGACCTTTAATCCTAGTTTTTTTTAGGAATCTCCACACTGATCTCCACAGTGATTGCACCAGTTTACATTCCCACCAGCAGTGGAGAAAGCTTTCTTTCTCCCCACAGCCCCGCCAGCATTTGTTGTTGGCTGATTTCATGATAGCAGTCATTCTTTGTGGAGTGAGATGGAATCTCAGTGTTGTTTTCATCTCCATCTCTCAAATGACAAATGATGTTAAACATTTTTTCATGTTTCTTCACTGCCTATATCTCTTCATCTGAAAAATGTCTATTCAGTCATGGTTTCTTCCCATCTCCCCACACACAAAGAACACATCCTTGTCCCTAGAACCTGTGAATAGTTTGCACTTCAAGCTCATCCTGGGCAACTTAGCAAGACCATTTATCAAAAGAAATTATGCAGATGTAAATAAGAATGTTGAAATGAAACATTATTTTGGATCGTCTCAATTAACCTTTAAAAGTTTTGAGGTCTTTAAAAAGGAATGGTTTGGTCCTTGGCCTCTTGCAAAGAAACAAGGTAAAAACAAGAGAAGCTGCTTTCTGGCTTTGAGTCTTCAGTTCCTTCAATACCCTGAGAAGCAGCCAGACCTCCCTTGAATAAATGCGGTAGAGTAATTTTGGGTTCTGCCAAAGCAGGAGTTATAAGATTTAGAAGAATGTTAAATACCCTTTCCATGACTGTCAGTAATTGTTCTTGGACTCACATGATGCAGATCTTGAAGGAGCGAGTGTAGATGAGGATACTTTAGATGAGGTTAGAGCAACCAGAGTTTATTACCTGAGACATGTAACAGTCAACAGCAGCCATTGTACCAAGGGTGACTAGGAACTCTTAGTGAGTTACCTGAGGTGTTCTCATGTATGTAGTCTTATCATCCATTTATTTTTTGCTCTTCATCCTTTGTTTCTTTCAGGACACTAATATAAGGACTGTGTTTGTGTCTAACCCATGGTTGGCCACAGCCAGTATTAAATGCTAAGGCCACACAGGTGTGGGATGAATCAAGAAATGCTATAATTTTCAAGAAGCTTTAGTAAATTACAGATAGGGTTGCCTGTACTCTACAGCATCACTTTGGAGGCCCCTGACCACACAAGTGGAGAAGACATCCCCATGGAAAAGGTTGGAACACTCTGTGCGGGCTGCATATGAAGCTTTAGACAGTGCTGTATAAGAAGTCAGACTTCTAGCAAGGTAGTAGAGCTTTGTAATTCCAGCATTCTAGGAGACTGAGGCAGGAGATTGGCAAGTTCAACTCCAACTTGGACAACTGAGCAAGACCTTATCTCAAAATTTAAGAAGAAAGAAAGAAAGAAACAGCACCGCAACCAACAACAACAAAAACAGGCTGGGAAATTAAAGTCAACAATTATATTAAATTTAATGAAATTAAAGCCCGGGCAAAGATCATGGGTTCAATTTCTACTACTGCAAAATAAAATAATAGCAATAATAAGACATTGGCTTAGGAAAAGCCTTTAGGAACAAAACAGAAGTTTATTTCCTCACAACTCTAAAGCTAGAACTCCAAATACGAGAGGTCAGCAGGCTTGGTTTCTGCCAAGACCTTTCTCCTTGGCTTGAAAATGGTGCCTTTGCCCCTTGCCTTCAGCCAGTCCTTTCTTTGTACCAGTCTATGTCCTAATTCCTCATCATGTACGCACACTAGCACACTGATTAAGGAGTCACCCTACTCACCTCATTTTAACTTGATCACCTTCTAGAGATCCTACTTCTGAACTCATTCCCATTCTGAGTTAATGGAAGTTGAGACTTCAACACATGAAATTTGGGAAGACACAATTCATCCCTAATATTCTCAGAGCACATTGCTCTTTCAGCCTGTGGGATTGGTTGTTTGTTTGATTGTCATTTCTCCTCTATTAAATGTCAAACAAAGCAGGAAAGGGAGGCAGAGGATAAGAAGAAGGAATGAAAGCAGAGGAGGAGGAAGGAAAATGATAGACTAAAGAGACAACACACTTTTACAGGTTAGGCAATCATGCAAATGAACCAAAAAGTCCGATGAGCGATAAGGCAGCATTGGACACAGTGGAAATGTACATGACTTGGGAGTTACCAGAGCTTCCCAACTGGGAAAACAACCTGCCAGAAGTCATGGATACTCTCTTGAAGAATACTGTTAACAGAATTAAAGGAGGTTGCTTCTGTCAGATTCTGGGTGGCATGTTTATGTCAGCATGGAAACAGTCTGTTTTGCCTGGCACAGTCACCCCAAGAAGATACTAATCAGAACACTGCTCCCCAAGCTCTCTGACACCTCTCTGACTTCCTGCCTTTGCTCCGTTCTCTCTGGAGGTCTGTGCAAATCAGGGCGTTTTTGTTGTTTTCTCCAACTGTGCAGTCTTGTGATGTGGGCCTCTCAAAGTCACCCTGCTCAGCTGGGCAGTGTTTCAAGGGATCAGGAAGCCGTTTTTCCATCCCGGGAGCCAGCCACAAAGTTAGAAAGTTCTGTGGTTTGGTTTGGATTTCTCTCTTCCCTACAGAGAACTTGGTCTGCCAATCTCTACATACATGTCGGCATAAATAGCAACAGATGTACCTTCAACATGTAAAAATCTCCATAAAATATAGCAAACTCTGTTTTTCCACTTGGGATGAGTCATTAACCATATGCCTGTGATCCTTCATTTGCAGATCCGAGGCACACATTTTACCTTGCAGAAGACTAAATGCAATTTCTTTTTAGGAGGTTCCTTCCTGCCTCAAATATTGAGTCAGCAATGCCTTGATTTCTTTCAGTGGGTATCTTGAATCGGTGCATGGAAAATGTATGCAATTTTCTTTCTATGAGCTGCACTGGTGTGTCTGGGCTATGCCCTTGGAACTGTTCTTGGCCAGAATATTTCAGCCCTCACTGTGGTCCTCTGAGGGCTCCTCATGTGACCGCTCAGAGCTGGCTTCTTGCAATGGAATATGCTGATTTCAGAGGAGTGTGTTTGGTTTCTGATACTTCAGAGAGAGAAATGTGGCATTTGGAAAGGCTGAAGACAAGGAGACGAGAAGTTGAGAAATCAGTGGATGTCATTTTGCTGAGAGGAGGAGGGTCTGTTGTTGGTCCATATTTTCTGTGTACGAAAGTCTCTTCTGGACTTGGGTCTCTGAGAAGAAACTAGTCTTAAGGAAGTTTCCTACTATCAAAGCTCATATTTTCTTGGAATTAATTTTTTTTCTTTTGAAAGGATAGAACTTTTCTTTGGGAAGGATTTTTACAATATGCAAAATGGGAAGTATAGCATTATGGACGTGAATCTTCACATGCTTTTACTCCAGATTCAACAATTGCTAACATTTTACACATTTAATCTACTCATTCTGTTTTCCCTTTCCTTTCACTTTCATTCTTTTTAAGGTACTTAAAAAACTTCTGACATGTCATTTCATCCTATGCATCTCCAGCTAAAAAACATTTTCTTAGGAGTATACAATTATCCTCATAATTAATCAAACTGACAATGGCTCCTTCTTCCTATCTAATAAAAAGTATTATTCAAACTTCCTGGATCCTTTAAAATACATCACTTCGCAGTTCATCTGTTCAAACCCAGATCTAATCGATGTTCACATAATGTATTGGAAAATTTTGTCTCTTAAGACTTTTTTATTTTCAAATAATCTTGCTTGAGTTTCTCCAAAAGCAGACTTTCGGACAAGGAGTTGGGTGCAGGTATTTTTTTCAGGAAGTGGTAACAGGAAAACAAAAGTGAGGGACTCAGAAAAGTGACACAAAAGAGGCAGAGAGGCCCAGAAAAGATGTGTTATTGAGCTGCTTGTCATAGCGGGAAACGATGCTGCCAGTGATGGTCTGAGTGTTGTCAGGTTGTGTCAGCAAATCCGGGGAAAGTGGGATATTTCTGCTTGATCTTGGTCCCTCTCTGGTTACTCTTGGACAGAGCAGCTCATGGGCTCAGTGAAAAACAAAAAAAGGTTGGAGACAGAGAAGCAGGTGACCATGGTGGATGCTGCCAGAAAAGGCCAGAATGGTCTGGGACGACACTGGGCTCTCGGAGGTGGTCCAAGATGAGTGGACTGGGTCGAGGGCCAGTGAGGACTTCATTTACATTTATTTAATTCTGTTGACTTTTTGACCTACACAGTGACCCACAATCTGGACCTGACCGATTGCTTTACTTTTGTAACCTGAAAGCTATTCCCCTCTCCTCCAAACTCCCATTACAGGAAGTTGGATCTACAGGTTGATAAGAGTCCATTCAACCTTTTTCAGCACTTCTTTCTACAGCATCAGTGAGGACATTCATAGGGGTTGTATGAAGGAGAGGGGTTCCTTCTGTCAGCTTGGCTGCCTCTATGACACATTGGAGGTTCTCCGGTCCAGGTTCTTACTTTTTGGGAAAGAAAATTGGGGATCAAGGTGAGATCAATGACCATTCCTACTCCCACAGACTGCTTTTGTTAATGTATCAACAGCATTCCATAGTTTCTTCCTTGCTGTGACCATTGCGCTGAAATCTCCTCCTTTATTCCAACTTCATGAGTGACCTCTCTGTTGTATGACTCCTAAGGGCTCCTCTTGGTTATTCTACTTTCTGTCTCTGGCATCTCATATGTATAACAACTGCACTTTCCATCATAAAGTATTAGCTTTATTTGTCTTCTCCGATCTCACCGTTCTAGTTCATCTCCAATCTCTCTGATTAAAACCTCTCAGTCACATCTATTTGCCTCTTAAATATAAATATTTGCCAAGTCTTGAGGAGCACTTCTCAGATACACTCTAATTTAAAAGAAAACTCCGTACCTAATTAACAGAAGTTTTTAGGAATCAGTGAAGGTAATTCCAACACTTGTCACAATAGCACAGAATTAAGGGAAATGAGCCGAGATGACAGTGTGAATTTCCCAACATGAAGTGGTGGGAAGAAAAGTGTGAATGAGCCTCAGAATACCAGGGCCCCGTTACCAGGAGCTGACGCCCTCCTGGTGGACCAGCAGTGGGCTCCCAGCTCAGGCACGCTTCAGAGTTCACAAGCAGCATATTGTCTTCTCAAGCTTGAGAGCTGGGTCTAGAGACGAGGTTAATACAGCTGGAAAACGTGAGACAATCTCCTAGGAAACAACAGCCAACCCGAGGTCAGCAGCCACAGACAGTAATTATCGAGCTGAGAAAATATCTAACCAACCAAATAAAATGCCTGGATGCTGCTGAGTATTACAATAGCCAAAGTTTCCAACAACACTACTTGTGAGTTTATACCCACAAGAATTGAAATGAGCACAGCCTGGTTCACTGCAGCGTTATCCACAGTAGCCAAAATACGGAAGCAACTCAGTGTTCGTCCTTTGCCCACTTGTATGGATATGGGAGGCATTATGCTAAATGAAATGCATCAATCCCAAAAGAACAAATACTGTATGATTTCTCTTAGATGAGAAATTCAAAATATAATAGATGTGGGAAGGGAGTTTGAGGAGCTGTAGATCAATGAATAAGTTAGTTATACCAGATGCTCCAGAAGATGCTGTATAACAGTACCTAAGGTTAAGGATAGGTTATTGTAATATTTGTTGAGAGATAGATCCTACAGGTATTCTTATCACAAAATAGTCAACAACAAAAAGACACAAGAAAGTAGTTGGAAATGGTGATATGTGCATTATTTTGATAGTGACCGTGATACACAAGTATATACATATATTCCAACTTGCCAAATTGCATACATTAATTATGTGCAGGTTTTAACATACCATGTATACCTCATTAGAGGTGGTGTGGAGGAATGGTCACCAAAGTTTCTAGCCAAAAGGGGAACAAACACAAACCCAAGCACCTGTTTCCTGTTCTTTCCACTAAAACCCCTAATAGAGGGGTTTCCACTTATGTCTAAACAATTCAGAGGGTACATTTATCCATGATCCTAGTTCTTGCTGCCTTTCCTTTGTGAAATGAATGCATGAACTGATTGTTAATCTACACTGTCCAGACTTCCATAGTAGATGCTATGGAATGAGATTGAGAAATTTGATTCTCTTTACATTAATAGTAAATTCAGAGCTCCAAAGTCCTATCTACTTTTTAAAAAGAATAAAAACAGAAGCTTGAGACCTAGAAAAATTGTGCAATGAAAAGGGAGAAAATACAGATTAAAAAACAGAGGTAAAAGATAAAATGCATAATAAGTGGATTTTACACAAGAAAACTTGTATTGCAAAACGTATAACACCATCATGTGCCTAGGAAAAGGACAACTAAGCCTATTAAACTAGAGATGGAAGAAAGTGAGAAAATGAAAAGAAAAATAACACAGTTAAATAAAAACAAAGGAGAAAAACAATGTCATTATAGAACCTGAAATTGCTGTATAAAAATCAAAGCAGAAAACTACCACTAAAAAATTTAATCTGGAGAAGTATCCTGTTATAAAATCACTCAGAATAAGAGAAGGCAGGAGAAAGAAGATGTTAGAGCAAAGAAGATGGCCATGAAAATCAAATAGTGAAGATCTGGCATATGGTTTGTGAGTCTGAAGACATCAGAACTGATAGACAAAGACACAGAAAGTGCAGGAAGAGAATGCAAAAGAATTTAGCCTGTGGCCTGGCATATATATGATACTTACTATGTTTTTATAATCAGCATGCAGCCAGAGGAAATATGTAACAAACAATGGAAACCATCAGACTAGTCCAGAATTCACATTAACACTATTAGAAAATATCAAGAGGGAAATCTCATGGCTAAATAGAACATAAACAGTAAATTGTTAGTCTTGTAAAGGAAAGGAAAAGGTATATTCAAAATACGAATTTTGAAAGTATAGAACCAAAGAACAATTTGGAAAACACCATTTGCAACCTTATTCTTGTGGTGGAAAAGATGAACAAGAAAAATAGAAAAATTATGGCTTTAAAGAGCTGTTAGTAAACATGCCTCCCTTAATTCATTTCCACTGAATCTCTAGGATTTTGAGGGGGAGCATGCAACTTTGTCAGAAACTCTATTTAATATCCATTTAAATAATTATTATTAAAGGGAGTGCAAAATAAAAATGAAACATCAAACATAATGAAGCAGATATATAAAAATAAAAATAATCATTTTGGGGCTGGAGATTTACCTCAGGAGATTTACCTGCCTAGCAAGCACAAGGTCCCTGGTTCGATCCCCAGTAACCACATACAATAATACCAGATGTGATGACTCACACCCACCAGCATCAGTGCCGGCCTTGGTGGCTCACACCTGTAATCCCAATACTCAGGAGGCAGAGGCAGGAGGATTGCTGAGTTCAAGGCTTGCCTGGGCTACATAGTGAGCTCAGGGCCAGCCTGAACTGCAAAGCGAGACCCTGTCTCAAAAAATAATAATAACAATAATGATAATCAGCATCAGCATCATTTGATTTGGACAAATCTTTAAGCAAGCAATATGCACACACACATATATATCAGGAAATGAAAGAAATCTTAAAGTGTGTCAATGCATGTATTTTCTTATTTTTTCAGGAATAAGTGAAGATGTGGCAGTTTTGGTGAGATTAAGATATTCTACTCTCTACAGCCATTAAAGTAATATGTAGGAAGTGAAGGTGATATATAAAGCAATAATTCAGAATATTATGGAACGACTAAGCAAATATGGATTAATAAAATATAGAAAACTTTCATTTTTGCTATAGACAATGAGCATATATGGCTGCTCATTATACTAATTCCTCAACTATTCTACAAAATGTTCATAACAAAACCATAGAAGATGAAAATATATAATAAAAGCTAAGATAAAGTTATAAAAGCTGTACTATGATTGCTTTAATAAAACAAAAACCACCAAAGAAGTGAAGCCAAGTCATGTGATTTTATTTCCATAAAATTCAAGAACTCTTTAAAATAAAAATATTCTGCCAGGTGTGGTGGCTCACGCGTGTAATCCCAGCACTCGGGAGGCAGAGGCAGGAGGATTATTGAGTTCGAGGCTTGCCTTGGGCTACCTAGTCAGCTCAGAGCCAGCTTGAACTACAAAGCAAGACCCTGTCTCAAATAAATAAATAAAAATAAAAATATTCTAAATGCTCAATGACACAATATTCATGTGTGACATATAATCAAAAATATAAAACAGTGATGCATTCATAAACTTTCCCAGTGCTGGGCACAGTACATGACAGCCACAGCTGAAAAGAGGAGAGGTGTAATTTGGCTGGTGGATTCAGGGAGTTCAGTCCATGACTGTTTGGCTGTGACACGAGACATCATGGCAGAAGGGTGCACTGGTGTAAACCTGCTTAATTTACGGTGAGCAGGAAGATAAGCAGGACAACAGAGCAGAGAGTATCTGTAGGGCCATTCTATTACAGGTCACATATACACTTGGGGCCCACCCTGACACACCCAGAAATGTACTTTACTGATCCAGGAAACTTGACGTAACACAATCAAGATTCACAGAAGATGAAATGAGAAACTGGCCTATAATGAACAACAACAAAAAATCATAACGGCAGATCTAGAAATGATGGAATGGATAGAATTATCAGAACAGGATATTAAAATCAGAATGACAAATATATTTGAGGATTTAGAAGAAAATATGGGCAAGAAAGAAGAAAATGGAACATATGGGCTATGGGCAAAATAGAAATCGAATAATAGAATATGTGTGCTAGACGTGGCAAAACACTCTCGTAATCCCAGGAGGCTAATGCAGGACAATTGCAAATGTAAGCCAGCCTGGGCAATGTAGTGATTTAGTCAAATCCTGTCCAAATAGAAAGTAAACAAACAGCTAAAGCTCAGAATAAAGGGAAAGGGTCAATCCCAAGTAACACACACACACGTACAATAGAACATAGGAAAGGGAAATTTCATTGAATGGAATTTATCACAATTTAGATATTATATAATAACAGATCAGTGAACTTGAAAGCATAGCAAAAAGAGTTAGATGGAAACAGACGAACAAACTTGAACGAAGACCCGCTGACTGTGAGGCAGTCCCAACGACATGTAGTTGCAGCCTGGAAGAACTAGAGTGAAGGAGAGAAAATGTATTTCAAGAAATAATAGCTGAAAATTTCCAAAATTAATAAAAAACCACAAATTCACAGCAGAAATGACTGGAACCTCGTGCAAATGTTTTTTTAAAAGATACTATTAAAATATAGAAGCAAATTTTTGAAAGCACAGTAATAAAAGTTTCAAATTATCCAGAGAAAAAGCTATATTGTATACACAGGGAAACACATAAGAAATGACTTATATTTTTGGCTACACACAAGTCAAATAGTTTAAGGAATAAAAAAATTTACTGGCATATAATTCTTTATTAAGCAAAAAGTTCTTTGAAACTAAGAATGAAATAAGAGCATTCTTAGATACACATAAGCCGAGATAATTATAATAGGAGATCTGGACTATAAAAATATTAAAGAAGTTCTCAGGTTGAAGTAAAATTATGCTAGATAGAAACTTGGACCTATACAAGGAAACAAGAAGAAATAGTACAAAGGGGGAAAATATGTTTGCCTGTTAAAAAGATAATTATTCAGATTAAAAATAATATAATGTCAGTATAGTATCAGTTATGACATATGGAAAAGTAAGTAGTATAAAAATAAGAGCACCAAAGATGGAAGAGGGAAATGAAATATGAAAAGTTACAGAAGCATAGTGCCAAGGCAAATGCAAACACTAAAATTAATTTTACAGCTATTCGTAATATAGATAAAAGGATCCATATAATCTATGAAACCAAAAAAGGCTGGGAAAATGGCAGAAAAAAAGAACAACGAACAGACTGGCCAAATGGGAAGACAGTAGCATTCAATATACCTATTCAAAATTGAAAAGCACTAATTATCATTTAAATGAAAGAATAAGGCCAAACTAAATGTGTTTAAGGAACAAGCTTTAAATCCAAAGCTACGAACACTATAAAAGGAAATAGATGGAAAATGACAAGACATGAAACATTAATCAGGAGAAAGCTCAAGTGGTTATATTAATGTCAGACAAATAGAATTACAATACAGAATATCAAACATAAAGGAGATAGTTCACAATGATAAAAGAGTTCAAGTGATACATAAAAACCTGAAAAGCATAACTACACAAAGTTGAGCCTCAATTTTATGAGAACTACTAATAGAAGTAAACAAATAGAAAAATTCACAGTTATATTTGAAGATCTCAACACTTTCTCTCAATTATTGGGAGGAGAAATGGACACAAAATTAGTAAAGATGAGAAAAACCTAACAAAGGTTATCAACTAATTGATATTTTTATACCCAAGAAGAATAGAATGCACATTAATTTCAAAAATACATGGAACATTCACTAAGTAAGGCATATCTAGCAAATAAGTTTTATAAATCCAAGAAGAACTGAAATAATACAGAGTATTACATGACACATTTCTAAATAATTCACAGTCAAAGCAAATCACAAGGAAATTTAGGAAATATTTTTAACATAATGGCAATGCAGCATATAATTTAGGCAAGGAAACTCAAGTAATACTTATAGAAAAATAAATTTAGAGCTAAGAAAAATAAATTTAGAGCTAAGAAAAATTTAAAATCATAAGGTCTAAACTGTTTATTAGATACTGGGTAATATGAAGAAATTGCTCAAAAGGAAAGGGACTTGGGGGAGGAAAAATAAGAAAAGAAAAATAAAATAAAAGCAAAGTTTTATCTGAAAGGAGGGGAAGAGAGAATACAGGGGGTGGAGAGAAAAAGAGGAACTAATATATCACACACAGGTTCAAATTCCCTATGAGGAATGGGATCATTGTGTGTATCTAAACACTACCAATAAACTTCATTTAAAATTTTTTAAAAATCACCCATCTAGGCGTTAACCTAAGAAGAGGAAATTCATACCAAAGTAAGTACAAGGAGGAAGACAATCAATAGCAGGAAAAAAAGTGACATGGGAAAGAAAAAGTTCACAACTTGTTTATAATTTGAGAAGATGCTGAGTCTCACCTTTGTTACACAGATCCAGCCTTCTGAGCAGGGGGTACCTAACAATCTCCATTTTCCCTAAGCTGTGGCCACACAGCACTCACGCACTTCTGCACACACAGCCAGTGGGTACCTCTGAGCTCCTCTCTTAATCTTTAATACTGTGGTTGACAAAGCAAGCTCTGGAACTTTGTTATTCTCTTACAAATTTATGTGATGTTTTATTATCCTATGTGCTCTTTATCGAACTATTAGTTGAGTTCCTAAGAAAATATAGCTAGAATTTGAGATTTGATTGAATGTTGACACTAGTTATATAAATTATAAAATATATGCACACCCACACATAGAGGTAAAAGCCAGGGGCAAATTGGCATTTTTGTACTATTAAGCCATTCTAAACAAAAGCATACAATGGCTCTAATTGTTTGCATCTTTTTATTATGTTCTTTTATGAGGTTTGACTTTTTTAACTGTAAAATTCTTATGTATTTGCTGCTTGTCTTACATTCATTATAGTTGTGTGTACTTAATTTATTTACTTATTTGGTGATGTTGAGAATCTAATCCAGGACTTCGCTATATCACCTGACTACTTAAACTTTTAAAATTTTGAGACAGGTTTGCATTAAGTCACTCAATTGCCCAGGATGGACTAAAACATGTGGTCCTCCTGCTTTAGTTAGAGGGGGACTTTAGAAGGGGATTTTTGGTCCCCTTCCCAGGGCCTGGGGGTTACACGCATCTATCACTCACACAGCTTAGAGGCTCTGATTGTTATAAATTGGTCTCAAATCAAGCAGCCTGTTGTAACGTCTGTTGTTTCTTTTTCAAAAATATAGATTATGTGACCACTTACAAATAACATCTGTCTTGTCTTTTCTTTCTTACTGTTACTCCTCTTACTTTCTTTGGAACATTAAATAAGGGCCTAAGATACCAGAGGATCTGTACTGGGCCGAAATGGTTGACAAAAAGATACCCTCTCTCTACTAATCTCCCCATCTTCCGGTAAAGGATTCTAAGGCACGGAGTGGGGAGAGATACAGAAACACAGAGGGAAACTGGGCTCGGCGGCCCACACCTGGAATCCCAGCACTCCGGGAAGTTGAGACAGGAGTGTTGCCAGTTGGGGCCCACCTTAGGCAATTTAGTGACTTAGCAAGACTTTATCTTCAAATAAAAATAGAAAGGGCTGGAAATACAGGCCAGTGTGAGGCCCCAGTTCTAATTTCCAATGCCCAGTAAAACACACACACACACACACACCATGGGGGCAACTTTTAGCCCTGGCTCATCTCAAAGTGAAGTCTTGCCAGTACCTGCCTCAGCTGTTTGCATCCAGCCGCTACATTTTCAGAGTCCTCTGTTCCAACAATTCCCACCGCCATAACTCACAAAAAGAAGATTTAAAAAAATCAAGATCCATACCTTGTCCTGGGCAAGAGAGTTGCACATCACAGAGGTGTAAATTTTTTCCTTCAATCAATTGATAATTTAACAACCATCCTCATCATCAGTCTCACTAGCGTATGAATGGGAATGGTGCACATTATTTTAAATTTTCTTTAAGAGTAAATACATCACAGCAGAGGTAAAGAAAAGTAAATACATAGATTATTTAAGAATTTCTCTAACGATGCATTATGAAATAGGTTAACTGTATTTTTTAAACGTAATGCTGGTGAAGGAATAGAGAGGTGGATTAGTATAATAATGTATATAGTACTAAGATGAAGTCAGTGTACAAAAAATGGAAAGAAAGATCAAACTAAACTGAGTGCTTCTGTTACATTTTATAACAAAATAAATTCAGACGAAGATTTAATCTGAGTCCACAAGTATATTGTTGAACACTTACTACCTGCCAGTCCCTATCTGGCTAGAAGAGATAAAAGTCTACAGCCATACCACTCTGAATGCACCTGATCTTGTCTGATTTCCAAGGCTAAGCAGGGTTGGATGGGAGAGATTCAACAAAAACTTTTAAGACTAAGGCTCCTACCCCATGGAACTAATGGTCTCGAGGGGAGGAGAAAGATGATACAGAAATTAATTATTGAAATGTGTAGGGTCTTAGCTGTTGGGCGTGGCCGCGGAGGAAAGCCAGGCCCAGAGCAGACTTGGCGCTTTCCCAGCAGGAGGCATGGGTGTCTGGCCAGGACAGGAGACGTTTCAGCAACCTGAAGAGGGAAGAAGTGCTCTCATGTGAGGAAAGCATAAAAATACCACAAGAAAATCTACTGGCTTTTTTCATAACTTTGGAGTGGGGAAACGTTTTTAAAGCATAATACTAAAGACAGAAATCATAGAGGAAAATGGACAAGATTTTAGACCCAAAAACTTATCAAATTTAAATGACAACCTGGATAGAAACAGCAATGTGTTGTGACACGCCGAAGATACATATAGAGTGACCATATAATTGATCTTCTAAGCCAAGAACTCTGGGGCAGTGAAAGACTGCTATTCATACATATGCCAGAAGAACAGGTAGAAAGTCAAACTTTCCCAGATAAAGGGACTTCTTGTAAATACGACAACGTTTCAAGAGAAGTACAACTCATAAATGACTATATGCAAGTCACCACAGGAAATTATGAAATTAAGTTAGACTTTACAAATAAAAGGAAAACAAATTAAAACAGCAATGGTACATATTTCTGATCTATTTTAAAGGTTAAGATAGTAGAGATTTCTCTTGTGTGGATGTGCCGGTGGTATTTTTAAAAGATTGTTATGTTGGTGAAGGACAATTGGAAAAACACATAAAATTAAAAATATTTATTTATTTATATAACTGCATTTCCGGTTATCCTCACACAGCCTAAGAAAATAATCAGACAAGTGGGCAGAGCTGTAGTATCAGGATATTCAAAGTATAGCTTTTAGCAGTGGCAAAACAATTGGAACTGTCCCAAGCGTTCACCAATAGGGATTACTTTAAACAAACTGCTGTGTATTCATGCAATAAAGTACCATGCAGCTGTATTCTTCAAAGTCAGGGTAGCTGTATAAAAAGAAATCACACAGCCCTCATGTCCACAGGATAGAAGTTTAGTTAGCTTTCATATTAGCTATAAAATGAACTCTCTCCAATCTCTTTCATCTCCGCCTGAAAATTAGCCAGGTCTTGCTTCCACTTATGTCTGTTCTTATAAAACTTAGCTCGGTTGAGATTAGTAGCCATCGAGTAATTGTACTGTTCTCCAGCAGTTTCCCTGAGTTAACGGCCTCAGTACAGTGTCTACTGTCAGCATGGAAAACAGCAATTTGATGAAATGATTTGCCAAAAGAAAACACGGAACTCGACCTCTGAGACAGCCCATTTGTCTGCCACCTGCCATTGCTAAATGACACATATTTCAAGTTCTGGTTATAGATGCATCTATTTCAAAATGCCAGTTTCTTTAAAAATTAAAGTAATGCTAGTTGCTGCTGTAAACAACACTAAAATTGTGTCATGACTCGAACATGAAAGTTTGCTTTCCTTCACGTAAGTCCCAACACTCATTTCTCAGACAGGGCCAGTGCTCCTCTCAACAGCCTTTCAATAGACCATAAGCCTTTGGGGTTTATGGCTCCTTCACCCCAGGCTTCGTGGCCATCAGCAGAAAAAAAGGAGAGAGAAAGAATGTGTACCTGTAGGCCACCTCAGCCTGGAAGTAACCTGCACACTTTCCTTGAGTGTTCGTCTTGATTGTCAAGACGAACTTGTATGGATGAAGAGGATCTCGGAGACGTGACTGTCTTGTGAGGGCTTAACCTCATCAGTGGGCTCACCACCGGCTGATAACTCCATGGCTGATTGGGCTGTCAGGAGGAGGTGCCCAGCGGAGGAAGACGCTAACAGGGCGTGACCTTAGCTACCACATGTATGGTAGGATCAAAAACTTCAGTGTGTATTTACCTTTTTTAAATTTTTTTTTTTGAGACAGGGTCTCGCTTTGCAGTTCAGGCTGGCCCTGAGCTCACTATGTAGCCCAGGCAAGCCTCAAACTCAGCAATCCTCCTGTCTCTGTCTCCCGGGTGCTGGGATGACAGGCGTGAGCCACCACTTCCAGTCCTTTTTTAAATTTTTGCACCATAAAAGATACATTGCTATCAATCTCCTTCAAATATCCCACTTTTCTCCCGACACTTTCATCCCACCGTTCTTGTTGCTTTCTCAAGCAGCTCCGGAAGTCCTCTTTCGTGAGGGTCTTTAACGGCTCTGTTGTGGCTCTCTGAGTGTCCTAATCCCCTCAAAGCCTTTAGCTTTCATGGTCCTTTGGACTTTGGGGAAGAGCCAACAGTGGCACAGTGCCAGGCCTGGTGAATAAGGTGGAGCAAGAAGCACTGTAAAATTTTTATAACCCTGCCTTTCCATTGGATGGCACTATTATATTTTTCTGGACAGTAGTTTCCCCAAAGGAAATCTGGTTTCTTTAGATTAACAAGTTATTGAGATAATATTAAATATATAATTATAGTTATTCTTGAAGATCCATGCAGAGAGAGACAGATTTCAAACCAATACTGGTAGCATCTGTATAATTAGATTGAAAAATTTTTTGTTTTATTTACCTCATATTTTTTTTCACAATGAGCCAATATCTATTCTGTAATAAAACAGATAAGAACAATGAAAGCCATTTTTAAATTTTTGCTAGTCCCTTTCCAGGTGGCAGTGAGTGGTACCAGCAGCCCTCCCGGAGGGCATAGGTATCGGGAGATTCCTGAGCAGGGTGGCTGGGCCCTGGCATCCGGGGGGGGGGAGCACGGGAGCAGAAAGGGGAGGTTAGTACCCACTTTGTTTCCCTCTGCTGTCGTCCTACCCTCTAGGCCAGTTCACAAGGCAGTGGGATCTCTATTCTCCGGGGGTTTGGGCTCTTGGCTTTGAAGTCAGAGCAAAGAGGGCCAAGGTGCTAAGAAGCTGAGCTGAAATTTTTAATGGGAAATGCCTGATGAAGCCTACAGAGAGAAAGAGAGTGAGAACTGTGTGTTTTAAGGTTGTTTGCAAACCAAACTCATTTTCCCTTCCAGGTCCTTCTAACGATTACTCACTTCCGAGGAGAAGAAATGCTAGAATACTTCTGAGGAAGCTCCATACAGGCAACCAGGTAACTGTTGTCTTACAAGGTAGGTAGTTGCCTTCCGTGGGGGCAAGCTCTGGGCAGGAGCAGGGTCGGAGTGCGATGAACTTGCTCAGTCCAAAGAGATGTACCACACCCTTGCTCTCTTCGGGGCCCCAGAGTTCGGGTCAGAACCTCGTGGGCCCCGGGAGCCGACTGGTACATGATAGTCACATTTAGGACCCTGACCGAGAAACCATCTCTACATCGAATAAGAATTTCTCCTTATGAAGCACTGAACCAGAAGTAAGTCATGACCGTGTGTCAGTCAGATGACGATGTGGGAAGCGGGAGTCCTTCTCAGGCCTCCGACAGCACATCCCAAGTGTCAACACCCGCCCCGGCCGTCTCTGTCCCGGCCATCTGATGACTGACTTGTGAGACTATAACTCAAGGTTTTGCATCAGGGAGGTGCACAGGGGGTTACAGCCCCACACGTCAGGGCTTCTCTGAATTCCCATGGCTGCTCACCCTCCCTGTGTCAGCCGGCGGGCTGCTTGGCCCGGGTCAAGGTGTGTCCTAATCACTCACCGTGAGGTGGAGGAGTCAGCGCCACCATTCCGCAGGTGAGTCGTGTTCTACTTCATCGCTGCACAAGAAACAGTTTCAGAACGACTTGTCTGCCTGGATAGGATAGACTCTACGCAAACCCCAGAGGCTTCTGCTGCCAAACGTTTCCTCTGCACGCGAGCAAACTCTGCTGGGGTTTGGGCACCTTTCCAAGACAGCTCTTCTCCACGCAGTGACTCAGTGATCCAAGCTGCTTTGATCTTCTGGCTCTGCCAGGGCAGCGTGAGTGGTCCATGATCGGCGCAGCAGGGACACGAGTGCCTGGAGAATCCATGCCTACTTTTCCGTGCGTTCGTCCATAAGTGACGCGCGCCACTTCCCACTGCAGTCCGTGGACTGGAGCGTGTCCCGCGCCCCAGCCCGTGGCATGAGGGAGTGAGAAAAGTAGCTCTATGTATTTCGGAGCCTCGTGGTCTCCAGCCTTCCCTGGACTCTCCTTTACTCTTTCCAAGGAGATGTTGGCCTGGGTCAAGTTCTTGCTGGCATCTCTAGTGTGGCCTGGCTTCTGCGCTGGGTATATTTGTGGCGCATAATCACTCGACACCCCTGGTTTCAGTTCCCTACAAGAATACAGTTGGTCCTCCCTCTCTTCAGGTTCTGCATCTACAGATTCAACCAGCTTGAAAGTCTTAGAAAAGATAAGGTCTTGAAAGTCTTTCAAGAAAAAAGAACTGTGTACTAAACATGGTCAAACTTTTTCTTGTCCTTATTTTTTAAGAAATGTAGTATAAAACCTACTCGCAGAGCATTCTCATTGTGTTAAACATCATACCTTCTTGAGAGGTGACAGAGTATACAGGAAGATAATGTGTAAGTTATACACAAATTCTCTGCCTTGAAACGGGGTGCCTTGAGAGCCCATGGCCACATCAATCCCATAAACAAGTGTCTAAGGCAGGAGCATCACCTCCTCACTCTACAACATCAAGTCTCTACCACGTGCCAGGCCGGGACAGCGAGACAGAATTTCTTTCTTCACATTACTGTTGATCTAGTAAGAAAACAGACAAACGGAGATGCAATTATTCTTGCTCCTCAAGTAATAGACAGAATGAAGGACACGGAGGGAGAGTTAGAAGAAGCAGACTCACTCACCCTAGCAAACCCAGGAGAGCTTCCAAGAGACAGTGATATTTGAACCAGGTGAGAAAGCTGCGAAGAGTGAAGAGCAGTGAAAAAGGAACGAAAGCAAATCCTCAGGTTTCGTGGAGCTAGAAGCCTGTCTGGTGGGTTGGGATGGGTCGGGCTGGGAACAAGGATGTGGAGAGGTCTGCAATAAATGGGGTGCTGGTCTGTGATAAAGGTCCACTTGGCATGTCTCCAACAAGACCTCAGTGTACCTGCCCAGTGGGCCCCTCGAATGCAGAAGTCATGATCTTCTTGGGAATTCGTGGACTTGATTCCCCCACAGCCGGCGTCTGCCTAAACGTACCCTGAGCTCAGAACCCAAAGAACAGCAAAGACGTCCTTTGCTTCCTCCGGTCGGGAGCCAGCTGGCAAAGTATCAGCAAGTGAAATCAACACAGTGCAGCTCGTCGCCGCTCAGCTCATCGCTCCCAAGTACCTTCCATCTGCATCCACGACTGTCCTCAGCGTCACATGCAGTGTCCCTTTGGCCACCTCCCGTCCCGCACCCAGCCCTTGCCCGGGGAGGGAGCCCAGGAGTCGGCAGCCCGCCAGACTTCTCACCTCTTCATGCTCCTAGACTTCATGACTCGCCGGCTCCCAAGACTCCCCAGCCTGGGGCTTCAGGGCTTGGCAAGGAGGTGGAATTAAATACATGGCAGATGTGCTCAGGGTCAAGGGGCTTTCGCTTTTGCTGATTTGCAGTTTCCCTGACAGTCTTACTCTCTCCAGGTCCTCTGATTAGTTCCCATCCCATCACACTATGAGGTCTCCAGGTCTGTACATTTAACTTTGAGCATATGACCAAACGCAGCAAGCCTGGCAGTGTCAGGGGCCTAAGAGTTACAAAAGATAGACTACAATGGCCTCTGTGGCTAGTGACAGGAGAAACCAGTCACAGGGGTGTTTGTCTAGGAGGTGACAGGGGGGATATAGGTGCTACAGAGTCTTAATGTCAACCAGTGTCCCGACAGCTGGAGCTCAGCTCGCTTAGGGCCAGGAGATTATCAACTTTCCTCAGGCCCTAAGGAATTGATGTGTCAGTTACTAGTCCAAGGAGCCAGGGACACTATCATAATAAATGTTGTGCTACCAGCAACAAAGGCTGCGACCCTGAGATGAATTGTTTGAGGAACAGGTCATATCAGAATGACTTTTAAATAGCTGTTCCTTTCAACCTCCTGTTTCTCAACTGGGCAACCATGCCCAGCTTAAATGCCACTCTCTGTCCCTTAAGGAGATAAAAACTTAGGTTTCTATGCATCCAGAAAAGAATATGCTTCCTTGCCAGACTTAAACCACATCATCTGTTTTGATATAATGGAAAATGATACTCTGCTTGCATAGAGTAATTCTGCACAAAAATGTGGGGGGGGGGGTCTTTGACTGCCGCTGTCTATAGAAACCACTTCCCAGATCATGTTCTGAGACAGTAGAGACATGGCCATAGCAGGAAATGATGCTCTATAATGTGTTCGTCTCAACCTGTGTTATAGTTAAAATGGGGAAATACTAGGCCGTCAAAGTATTGTTTTGCTGTATTTTATTGGGTTAAAAAAAAAACACTTTTTAACAAGGCAATGCTGGCCAACGTTAATGAAGGAATATTTCAGGCCTAAATAAAGATCCCCAAAGATGTGCCCATCTAATGTGTGGAGCCTGTGAGTAGTGCCTCATGTGACAAAGGGGCCTTGGCAGATGTGATGAGGTCAAGGATCTCAAGATAGTTACTGCCTGAAGGGCCTGAAAGTCATCACAGTTATATAAGAAGGAACAGAGGGAAATGCGACTCTAAAAGAGGAGAGAGCAACATGACCTTAGAAGCAGAATTCGGGGTGGTGCAGCCACAAGCCAAGGAATGCAGCAGCCCCAAAAAAGCTAGAAAAGGGAAGGGAGAAATCCTTCTCTTGTACCTGACACCTTGACTGTAACCTAATAAAACTGACTTCTCATGTCTGGCTTCTAGAACTGTAGGAAAATAAACTCGATTGCCTTAATTCAACTTGGGTTGTATTTATTTCTTCTAGCAGCCTGAGGAAATTAATAAACCATTTGATGCATTCAGGTTGAAGCCTTGATATGGAATTATATCCCACACATTTAATGGGCCCCATATTTATTGAAGTGGATGCGCGCATGGCTACGCACCACTGTAAAAGTGAGGACAGTGTACTTGGCTGGTTTATGGCCAAGTTTTTTTGAAGAACGAGGATGAGAAATGAGCCTTGTGGACTTTAGGAACGCCCATTTGTGCAACAGAAAAGGTTCCAGTTAGAGCCACTCCTAGAATTTTGGCTAATCGGGATGGATTGGGTCAGACATCATAAGTGAGCACGGAGCGTGCTTTGCGAAGCCCCAGATCAGTGCTGCCAGGGGAGGGAGTCTTGCAGCTGCCCACAGTGCCCTCCTGAAGCGGAACAGAATGCCCGTTTTCCTGGTGCCACACACGTTGCAGAGATGGTTCCTTTTTGTGCTATTTTCACTTTCAGCTCAGAACTTCCCCCAGAGTTCACTGAAATCTGCTGTGTCTGTAAACGCAGTGGGAGTGGGACGCGCTCTGTGATTGGCCTCGGGGCCTCTGCCCTGAGGGATATTCTTGGATCCTCCATCCTCGGCCGGCACACAAACTGTTTGAGTTACGCAGGAGGAGAATTTGCAAAGTTATCAACCAAAGCATAGGGTCAGAGAGGAAGAATGCAGGAGAGACAGAACCTCGGGAACGTGAGCTCCTTTGATCCCCCCCATCCCCATACGTTAGCCTCAGAGGAGCCTCAGAGGAGCCGGGAAACTGAACTGCTTCGCTTGAGGTCACCCCTGGTGGCACAGCTGCGCTCCCGGTCCAGCCCGGATTGAGTCTGAGGCTCTTGTTTTTCACAACATGATCTTGAAGGCAGCACAGGTTCCCGAACAAAATGTTCTGGGCATTCTCGCCTCCCCAGAGGGCAGGGGGGACCCGCGAAGGACAGTGCTCCCAAGTGACCAGATGCCGCAGAGTCCTGCTTTAACAGCAAAGCTTTTCTTCCAAACTGCGCTCTCTGTCCAGCTCACTCCTGAAGAATGGCCTTGGCACGCGGGGCTGCGTGGCCTCCGGCGGGGCTGTGCACGTGGTTTTGCCCCAGAGATACGCGATCTGCAGCAGCTGTCCTGGAGCTTCACACCTGCTCCCCGCTCGCGTTCCCCTTCCGGCCCCCAGCTGTCCCCCGGCTCGGCCTCACCCTCCCCGCGCCAGGCAGAGTACGACCCAACTCCGAGCTCCGAAAGCTAGGAGCAGAATGACTTCAGTCTTTCTCGGGGGGAGAAAGAGTGTTTTTCATCACATTGATCATAACGATCACACTGAGAATGAGGCACTGAAGACGAGCATCCAAGGATCCTTCAGAAACCGGTCGGCGGGGGGGGGGGGGGGGGGGGGGGGGGGGGCTGGAGTTGAGTTTAGGAAAGTTTTCCACTAAAGTCAGCAACAGCTTAAATTCAAACCAGGCACAAGATGCCTGAATCTCCATATGAGTTGTTCATCAAAGGATGAAGAGAAAGGAAATCCGAGCCCGAAGCAGGATCTGGCCTGAAAGCTTTCAAGTGATTCCTTTCAGTATGGAAACTATTTCCTTTGTCTGCACGCGCTCAGGAACACACAGCCCTTTTGGAGCCCGGTTCACACTCAATTCCGGTCACAGTGCTCGTGACCAGTTCTTTTTTTAAAGTCATAAGTATGGAAACGTCTACTGTGCACACTCACGCGAGCACAGGCACACACAGGCATGCACACACACAATTACAAATAACGGCACCTTGCTCCTTCATGCTGGAACCCCTAAGACTTAAATGATGAATCTGAGCTTAATACAGCAGCGTCTTGGAGAAAAAGCAACTGAAGCGGGTGAGTGGTGGGGCCACAACGGCTGCCACGCTTACCTGTGACTGTGCATGTTAAAAAGCCAGGCAAGTCGGATGCTCTGACATGTCTCATGTGCCTTTATTCCGGAAAACGAAAGAAGCGAGCCGAGAGCTTCAGTATAGACTTCCCTCCTGAAGAAAGCTGGCTGTTTAGACAGGATCCCACTGAGTAGGAGCCAAGGCGGAGCAGCCACGCTCCAGCGGGGAATGGAGCCTAGAAGTCCGCATCTCAGACTTCCTGCCTGTCAGCCCTGCGCTCAAGCGCTTGCGCAAATGGCTCTGAAGATCTTAACGCTCTTCAGAGTAGCTTGGGGCGGGGGCTGTTCTCGCCTCTGCCCACCTGGGTTTCAACTCACCTGCCTGAGCTCTTTTATAAAATTCACTGCCACCTGGCACCAGGGAGGAGTCAGCAGCTAGATGACCATTCAGGCCGGCCCAATGTGCTTTCTGTGTGTTTAATGCCTTTCTTCTAGCTTTGTTTCTTTCTTTTTTTTTTTCTATTTCAAACTTTATTTTCTTTATTTCCCTTCATAGTCTAATCAGATTCCTAGAAATAAGAGCTGGAAAGGCCTCTAAAACATGCCTCTTCTTTCCCCTGATTATTTCCTACCGGTTCATTTTCCATCGCTCCAGCAAGTCTACTACAGAGCTCTGGCCACGGGTTTCCCGCCTCTTCCCTGGAAGCCAACCCCTGAGCCTTGTGGGCTTGACGGAGAGGCTTATTCTCTGAATCCCGAGCCATCACATTTCCTCTCTCTAGTTCTGTGCTATGCCCCAAGGTCTTCTGTCCTGAAGATGGCTTTGGGTCCCCATCTCATTAAGTTGATGTCTCTGTAGGGCACCGACTTCTCTGGAGAAATACGCTTGTGCTTCTGGACAACCTGTCAGTGGACCAAAATTATGACACTTTAGGAGCCATCTACATTTGCACTTGGTCTGGAAAAAGTCCATAATGAAATAAAGTCAGAATTTTACTCATTAGCTGAACTTCTTTGCATGAACTAGGTAGGAGGAAATAAGTTTTTTGTTTTGTTTTGTTTTGTTTTGTTCTTTTTGAGACAGGGTCTCGCTTTGTAGTTCAGGCTAGCCCTGAGCTCACTGTGTAGCCCAGGCAAACCTTGAAAGCAGCAATCCTCCTGCCTCTGCCTCCTGAGTGCTGGGATTACAGGCATGAGCCACCACGCCTGGCACTGTGGTATGTGGTACTGATTGCTGGCGGGCGTGAGCCACCACACCCACATTGTATGTGGTTACTGGGATCGAACTCAGGACCATGCACTTGAGAGGCAGGTGCCGGAAACACTGAGCTAAATCTCCAGCCCGGAAATAAGTATTATTGACAATCCTTCTTTGTGTTTATTCCCAAGATGACCGGATTTATCAGTATGTATTTCCATCCTTTTCTAGGAGCTAACAGTTCCTGATAGTGTCAGGTGAGGGATGTGGGCCCTCCCGAGGTCCAGAGTGTCTCCACAGAGGCAGCCTCCTGCCACGTCCAGTAGACATGCTGGAATGTTCTGGCTGGTGGCCTCTGACCAGACACCACAGACCACCAGTGGAATTTGGTTCAAGTCAGTTTTCTCCCTGAAACTCGAGACTCGGGAAATTTTTAAATAGCTTCTGCAGTTTTAGACTCAAGGAAGCCGCCCAAAATGAACTAATAATAAATATAAAGGGAGATTTAGGGCTATTTCTAAAACCTTACTTGAGTAACAGAGAAATCAAGACAGGATTTATTCAGAGGACAGTAAATTTTCTTTTAACCCAAATTGGGATGAAAGCTTAGTTTTTCCATTCTTGGAAAACTTAGAGATTTGCCTAATTATAAATTTACAATTTTCTTCCTTATTTCACTCAAGAGAAACAATGAAAACTCATGTATGTGCAGGACTTCCTTCGTTTCAGTCGTGCAATGCATGTCGCTTGGGTGACCAGGTAACTGTCAAAAATAAGAACGAAGTTTTTTCTAAGCCCCGTTTCCCCCCAAAAAAGGCCCAGCCGAAGAGAAATATCATTTCAAGGAAAGCAGATTAATACAACAGAATTGTGTTTTCCTATGGACCACGTGCTTCCTTCCCGCCTCCATTTGCGTCTCGCACGCTTTGCTTGGCAGTTGCTCTCATTTTGAAAACGTCCCCCTCTCCATTGCGAGGCCCCGACCTACACACACGGGAATGAATTTTTCCTTTAAATATCTCGCTACTCCAACAGTTCTTTTCCCCCTAGCAATAATTTTCATCTTCAAACTCATTTTGGGCATAGGAGTGATTCCCAGTAAGGGGTCCCCAAACACCCAGAGGTCCTGCAGGTGGTAATGGGAGTCTGTATAGTTTACATATTTCAGAGAGCCTAATGGATATCACATATTTACTCAGAATACAGTTGGAGAAGAAACAGGCAGAATGTTTGTGATTTGGCTAGAAGCGCACAGGCCTGGGGCTAACAAGGGGACCTTGTGTGGAAGGGAACGATGCACTGTGGCCAGCGGGTCTCAGGCTGTTATTAGAGCTCTGCCATGTCTTCAGTGCCCGACGCACCTTCGGAGCAAGGGTGGGGCTTGTAAGGGAACGGAGGCTGAGCCCTGGGGATGCCCCTGGCACAGTGCCCTCCAGAGCCACTGCCTTTCCAGCAGACCGGAAGGTAAAGGAGGAACCCAGGGCCCTGGCGTTCGCTGGGGAGTCCCGTGTGGCTTGTCCCTTGATGTTTTCCTTGGACAGAGCAAGACTGGGAAGCGAAGTCCCCAAAATGGCTGTTTCTGGTTCTTACTCATCACTGTCTGTGCTTTGTCTTCAGTTTCTAGAACATAAAAGGATGCAGCATCATTTATTTCTTCATTCACCGTAGAAGGGAGAGGAAAAACCAAACATTTTCAGTGTTCAGATTCCTTGGAGTAAAATGCTCTGTAAACCCGAAGTATTATTAACGTATTAGCCTAAGAAACACAAGAATCCAAAACAGTTATATGTGCGGTGGTACTGTCTAAATGGGGCTGTATATATTTATTCACATAGATAAACAGATGCACATGTATACACAATACATATGCAGATCTAATATATATGTATATTTTATATGTATGTATAAATATACGTACACATATGCACATACATTTTTTTCCCTTTTTGGTCTGATTTATTAATAATTAGTGTTTTATTAGAAAGCGCATTGCATGTAGATCACACACACAAACACTCCCGAAATCGTACATCATATTTTACCACCGGGGTTTCACAAGTCGCTGCAGAGCACGACGCCATCTCCATATTCATATTTCAGATCTGTCAAGACACCCGGATAGTTCATCTGATCACATGGAATTCCACCCTAGGCCTTGAGAGACAGAAATCTGGCCATCACCGAGAGCCGGGGCAATTAAACTGAACGAGCGCTCCTGTCTCAGCGGACGTCTTCTGGGTTACCATGGGGGACACAGGTTGGTATGAGGTTTAATCAGGCACTAACAGCACCTTGCTGGGAACTTCATGGTTGATAAAGGCAGCCACATCAGACCAAGTAGCGCCTACTTTTTAAAGAGAAAGCAGCCTCTTTTGAAATGCAAACAAGGCAGGCTTTGTTGCAGGGTGCACTAGGCAGAGAATCTAAGAGGAGTTACTGTTGATTTATTTCTGAGTTCCCAGCATTCTTCCTGGATTTTGATAACAAAGCCACAGAAGCCCTGATGGGTCCCTGTTTAAAGGGCCCTCCCGAGACCAGGGCCTGCCTGGCCTGTGTCTGAGGTTGGGCCCTCTGTGAGATGAGGTCTCAGGAAACTTGAATTGGCCTTCCTCCAGGAAAGCCAGGAGGACACTAGAGGAAAGTAGATGTCAACCAAAAGTCAGAGATGACAGCCAGAGGCCAAAACGATTCTGAGAAAGGAGAAACACCTACTAGTTGTGTGTCGCTCTTGCAAAGACAGGCTTCCCCATGGGTGACCCCACCCCACCGTGGACGTGTGTCATGGTGAGCCACAAGCCCAGAGAGTCCACTTAGCAAAGCGACCTTGGAACTTGAACTAGGGACATGAAGGCTGTGTGATTTTTTAGTGAGACAACGAAGACGTTGCTTTCGCAAGTGAATAACCCTGTAATATTTTCTAGAATTCCTAAATATCACTTCCTTACTATTACTTGCCCCTCTTTCCTCTTCCTCGTCTTTTTTTTACAGCAGTGAGATACTCAGGAGTCTCTTCTCTTAGTGGCCACAATATTTGGGGTTACAAGTGTGGGTCGCATCTGTCCTCAGTATCTCTTACCCCAATATCTCTTACCAGTGACCTTCAGAAATACGTATTTCTGCCCCCCCCCCCCCCCCCCCGTGGAAGTTACTGCTTCTGGGAGCTATCCTATGTCTCCTGCGGCTGGCGATGGCACAGAGTGGTAGAGGGTAAAATCGATCCCCTGCGCTCACCATGGCCACCACTCACACAACTGATTTTTGTCTGGGTCACTGATGTCTCATCTCTACAGCTATTGGGTATTCTCACCGTTTTCTTCCTCCACTTTTAAATTCCATTTAGTTATTGTTCTTCACTTTAAAGAGGACAAAGAGGAAGTCGAGTAAAAGAAGGAAGACAGAGATGCTGCCAGGGACTATTCCTGGGGCGAAGTGGCACCGGGTGACAGTTATTTTGAGGCAAAGTGGAGAGAAGAGCAAGAGATGAGGGATGTGATCGGGACAGTGAAGTGTTAGTGACAAAAAGGTCCAGGAAAGTAGCCAAATGTCAAAGGGCCCATGAAAGAAAGAATTTCTTTACGCCTCATGAGTCTTTTTTTAAAGCCAGTTCTTTTAACACTGAAACAAAACTTCGTATCTGTTGTCACAATTCTCTCCAGTGTGAAACATGACAGTATTTAAGGCCTCATCGACACATTCCTAATGCCCCAAAGAGAAAGGGGTTAATTGAAAAGGTCGCCAGCACTCCAGTACATGGGACTTGAAGCAGACATATGTGTGTGTTAGTGTGTGCACGCGGGTGTTCATTTCTGGGTTTCTCTTTTCCAGAAGGTTTTGACGATGGCTGCACTGTATCTTAACTGTCAAGCTATTTTTTTTCCTTGCTAGCTTTCATTTGTGTTTTTCCTCACCTTTCTGAGACCCCTTACCTCTCCTCTCTTAAATCTACACTCACCACAGAGCAGACATAATCCCAGATTTTCAGTAAATCAACACTATATGCTCCCCACTGACTGAGAGAATTTGATACTGACAGACTGTTATATCTAAAAGAAAAATACTGCCATGGTTCCTCACATTCTTCGCCTGCAGAAGAAGGAAGGGTAGAGTGTGTGTGGGATCCATTATAAATTAGGTAACACAGAGCCCTTGGTTCCTAACGTCTATTTCATGAAAGTAGATGTGTGTTACCCTCCCTTAGCCCACATCTTTGACCAAACAAACCCCGGGGCCGGGAGTATTTCCAAACACAATTAGCTCCCTTCTGTACGAGGGGCCTGATGATTTATTCCGACCATAGCGAGGGTAGAGGCCACTGTCTGCAAGAATGCAAGGCCCTCCATGTGGGAGACAGAGGCTGAAATGTGGAGGCTTTGAACGCCACACTTTGACAACGTTGACAATTCTGGGATGCCTTTCATGAAGGTACATCCTAGCTGCAGGGTTGAAAGAGCAATTTCCTTTTGTTATTCATCTTGGCATCAATGAAGAACATGGTGGCAGGTTTCAGACTTTGGTTACTGGGTCAGAGAGCAGGACTGGCTTTGAGGTTTCTAACTTGACCTTGACTTTGGATTTCAGGACACCAGTTCACGCTTAGGTTTAGAACCGACTGCCTTTGCAGAGATCGGGACATGGATCGGATATGTTGCCCGGTGGAGGGAATCCAGTGAGTGCCCACAGAAGTCAAGCAAGGCGCCCACTAAGCACAACACAGCGTCCAGAGAAAACAAAAGCACTGTGGGGTACAATGACTGGCAACTGTAAGTGTCCTAATCGTACGGGAATCCAACAGACGCCTCCAGAGGAGAAACATGAAAGGCTGAGTTGTCGCTTGGCAGGTCTTAAGGGGCGGTGTGCACCAAGAGATGGTGAGGCACCAGGGCTGACCCCAAGCTTCTTCCAAGCAACAAACACCACTTCCCACGGTGAGTCCAAGTTGTGTGTGGGAAAGGGGGAGGAGTTTCACTGGACACCGCTGTTATGATAGGGAAAGGAAGCAAATCTATCGCCCCCTTGCAAATTCACAAGCCACAGCCTCTTACTGAAAGCTCTGAGAAATCCCTGTGAAATAAAGCTAAACTCAGCATTTCCCATATCTGTTGGGTTGAAGAACTTTCCTCTTCCTCCCCCTTCAGGACGCACATAAATATCACACAGAACTACCTTGGGAAGAGTTTATTTCCCAGTACTTGTCACAATGTCCAGTGTGGAGAAGAAGAGGGCAATATGCTCTCTTGCTTAATCCTACAATCAGGGATTGAGCCCCAGGCATAGTTCTAGGCCCTGCAACTATGAAAGGCAACTAAATAGATCCATCGGAGGCTCTAAAGTCTGTTTGATTGATGAAGTTCTACATCACCTCACTCCTTTAGGGTCACTGTGGGTGAACTGGAGCTAGCCTGGGCCAAGCAAAGAACTGGCATGACCAAGACTCAGGACAGGATCGTGGCCCAGCCACACCGACAGGGTTCTGTGCAGAAGACAATCAGCCTGCTCCCCAAGGCACATGGGCTTCTCAGGCCCGGGCTGGTTCCGTTCAGCAGCATGGACCCCACCAGCCTGCCGGGGACGCCTTTGCTTCGCAGGGCATCACACCCCACCTCTGCGGCTGCCGCAGCTTGTGAATCCGGAGGTAAAATCACTCCTTTTCACTTTTGCTTGGTTTCCTACATATAGCAAATAAGGATGATTCATAATATTCATCTCCCATTTCATATCTCCACTGGGAGATACCAACCACTCAGTAACACGTAATATAGTGCCTAGGCCCTCTGGGTATTCCAGACTATATTAAATTATTTCATAAAAGTGGAATTTCATTCCTCTTACTTCCTCCTCTTCAGCCTTTATGTGTATTTTTTTCCACAGGCAATGTTTCTCTCCTGCTTTCTGTTGTGCTTTCTGAGGGCAACGGCTGATGAAAGGAAACCGTCTCCCTGTGCCCTCTGAAGTTGAAAATCCCCCACCTTCCCCTTTGGTGCCCAGCGAGACCGCTGAGTGTCAGCGTGCACCTGCCTCCTCCACGCGCTGTACCCGGCCCTCTCTGTGTTTTTAGTAATTGATTAGGGGCCCTGCAGAGGCCTCCTGCGCCCCCTGTGGTGGGTTCATTCGTGATGACCTCACCTCCCTCACGACACACTGAGATGTCAAAAGCTGCTATTCAGAGGCTGCTGATGCAGTGAAGTCAGACTGGGCTGGGAAGCCCCCTCCCCCTACTGCCTGGTTCTTCCCGAGATCCTCCCGACTCCCGGGTTGGACAGCAGGGAGCTCAGACTCGCGCGTTGCAGTAGCAAGGTAGGTTTCGTTCCGGCTCCCAACCCCCGGACCCAGCGCACCTCACCTTGCCGGGAAACACAAGCACAGGCCAGTCTCAGACCGGCTCCCCTCTCCCGCTCGCCCGTGTGTGAGGCCGCGCTGTCTGCAGATGCAGGGTCCCTTCGGCACCGGAGCCTCTCTGCTCCGCGGGATCCCAGCCCCTCGCCACCACTTTGGACCCGGTGTTAGTAGCCACGTCTTCTTACCCCCTCCACCGTTGCTGCATGTCAGAGCCCTGTTTGCCTGTGCTCTTCCAGCATGAAGGAAACGGAGAGAAAGGGACAGGCAGAGAGAGGACGAGAGAGAATATGCCGACTCTGAGATCTTGAGAAGGCCAGCTCAATTCAGAAGCTTCCACACGTGGACCTGCGGGAGAAAGGCATGCATCTAAAAAATGTAAGCAGACTTTTAAGATGCCGGGTAGTGGGCTCACACCACGTCCCAGATGCCAGATGACCAGAAAATGCATAGCGATACAGAGAAAAGCAGTGACACCTGACTTTGATACTGGTACGGCTTCCTGGTTTTGAGGTCCCATGAGTGGCCACCATCAAGGGGAAGAGGGTAAAGGGTTTAGGAGGCCTTTCTGCATTAGACTGCATTTCCTTGTGAAGCTATAACCACTTCACAGTAAATACTTTCACATATTGCGTCATGCAACTAAGCAAAAGTATTACTCCCAGAAACGTATTTTCAAAAGTTGGAGTTCTTACCAATCTTATCCACTCTTTGGCTACAGTAAGACGGCTACACCCAGCATTTCTCACTGAAAACATTCACCATGGGCCTAATTACATAGTGGGCCCTGAAAATGTAGTCTGAAGTATGTTTTCACTCACGGAGTGGAGAGTAGATGTTGGACAAAGGAGTGGACGGATGTAAAAACTGGAGACCTGCCCATGCCTACTGCATGCCTGGGCATCACAGCTGCCGCTCACAGCAAAATGGCTTAATAGTTTGGAGTGGGAGGTAGAAGTGAACACATAGGGTGACTGGTACATTCTATTACAAAAATGGGGCTGATCACAATGCACCAACCACAATCACAATGACTGTGACAGTGTTTTCAGCTTAGAGTCAGTATCTTTGATCTCTGTTTCCCCACACTAAGGGGCAGGTGAGAAGTTTGAAGAAGGGAAAGAGGCCACCAGATCTTCCATGCACACAACCTCTTTAAGCCTTTGTGAGCATGTCCCTGTCTCTAAATATGGAAATAGACCTGTGAGTGCCAATATTTAATACCCAAGATGGAGTAATTCCATCAGAATGGAGTAAAGAACAGAGTGGGAAATTAGTCTAAGAAAAATCAGTTATCCATACAAGCTCTTTCCAGTGCGTGAGTTCCACACTCCCTACATGGTCCAGCCACTCTCTTGGTGCAGATGCCCCCACCCTTGTCCAGTGGGTTCATCTCTCAGCCAGCCAGGAGCTGGGAGGATCTCTGCTCACCCTTGCCAGTGTTGAGAGGGTCAGGTCATGGTGGGAGAAGCGACTATCTCTGCCATGATAGGGAACAAAACGAAGCACTGTAGCCTCAGAAAATCTCATCAAGTAATTCAGGATCCGACACACAGAAGAGTAATTAAGCAACTTCCGTGTGGATCCAGAAACCTAAGACAGAATGAAGAAAATCACAACCCTTTCTCTAGGTAGAGCCTCATGGCAGTTAAAGACCCCTAAGTATTAGAGCCCTCAAAAGAGAGGGCAGAGTTTCCCATCCAATCATACATCTTGGTACTAGCCAGGTAGTCGTGTGATGACAAAGAGTGGAAAGTACTGAGTTTCAGAATGGAAACTTGAATTCGGGAGACAGCCTGTCTCAGCCTTCCCAAATCTGAGGTCAGCAAGGACTCCTGAGGATGTCTTGAGATCCAGGCACAGATGAGAGGCAAGGAAGACAGGCAACAAATGCGCCTGTCTTCTCCACCCCTGTCTCCCCAGTGGAACTCAGAACATTGGCTCCAGCGATCGCTGGACTTTGCCTTTCAGCCCTAACTTGTACAAAGCATGCCTTCTTTCTGAGTAGTGATGAGAGGACTGACGCAGGAAGGGTGCTCCCCGGGGCTTTCCGTTCACTCTCAGTGAGTAGTCGGACAGGGAAATCACATACAAATCAACCTTGTGTCAAAAAGACCAACCAAATCTCATGACAACAAAAGGATTAAAAATCATCTCTGGAGAAGAATTCTAATCTCTCCTTCAAATTTTCACTCATTTTAACATGAATACATTGGAGACCATGTCAAGATTCTAAACAGGAAGGATGGTCACAGCTTCTGAGAATCTGTAGTGTGCATGGGGTGGTGCTTGATGGTTTTATATCCTTGGCACAAAGATATGCGTAAATGCTACATTGTCCTAGAGGTGACGATTTTTGGCTGGCTTTTATGCTAATATCAGAACTCCAATATTATGCAGTAACTCTAGTGAATTTTTTTTTTCTTTTTTGAGACAGGGTCTTGCTTTGTAGTTCGGGCTGGCTCTGAGCTCACTATGTAGCACAGGCAAACCTGGAACTCAACAATCCTCCTGTCTCTGCCTCCCGAGTGCTGGGATAACAGGCGTGAGCCACCACACCCGGCATTGTGGTATGTGGTATTGATTGCTGGTGGGCGTGAGTCTCCACGCCCAGCATTGTATGTGGTTACCGGGGATCGAACTCAGGACCTTGCACTTGCAAGGCAGGCACCGGAACCACTGAGCTAACCCTCCAGCCCCTCCAGTGAAATTATTGCTCCTAGGTCTATGACTAGTTTCACACAAGTAGATAAAGATTTAAGAGGGAAATGACTGAGAATCTTGTATTTGGGTTCATGTAAATAAGACACAAGGTTTTCATGCCCTTCCGCTCTCACAGGGGACTCATTTCCCTAATACAGTCTCGTTGTAAAACAATCCACTCCCGAGGAGGTCAACAGTGAAAAGTTTGTCTTCTGAAATTAGTAATCAAAGAGTGAAAATAATTAATAGAGAAAACAGCACAGTTCCACACTGCGTTCCCATGTAGATGTCTATAGAACAATAAATCAGTGGGGGAAAGAAACAATATAGGCATTTACAATTAGGCCTCATGCATAATGCCCTGGAAAGAGAATTTGTGTGAAAAAAGACAACATCTGCTGCAAGTTGGTTTATAAATAATACAGCCAGATATTCAGGTAATGACATGACAGACGGTCTCTTGTGTCCTTGTCCTTTTGTGGCCATTGCTGAATGTGTTTACATCCCACAGCTTATGACACACACGCCTGGTCTGTTTGTGCCTGGGCCATGAGTTTCTCTCCACTCTGGCTAAAAGCTTCTTTGCCCAAACCGCAGCCTTCCACACCCCTGAGCCGGATATCCGGAGAGATCTGCTCCATTCGGTTTTAATGGATCCCTCACCGTGCGAAGGTAAGTGCCTAAACGAAGTGTGATCAGATGCGCCTTCACCACTTCCATCCATGAACCAATTTCTTTTGTGTTGACACCGAGGCCTGACAAAAAGAGTGATGGTGAAGGTCAAGTGCGTGAAAGCTAATTCTAAACCATGATGGATGAGGCCAGGCTCGGACTCTATCTTACGGAGGATATTCTGCTCAATGGTTGGGCATTTCCCCGCATTTTTAAAAGTCCTGTAATTCGGAAATTAATGAAGTTATCACAGACCTAGTATTTGCAGGGGCTCCTCTCTTTCCTTTTGCTATTCAGCTCTTCGTCTCTCTGCTGACAGCAGCGTGAGTGATGGCCTTCAAGCAGACGATTCTTCTTTGCCACGAAGGAACTGATAAATACTGCCTGTCTCTGCAATAAATTGTGCATGAAATAGTCCACTCTGGTAATCTACAGAGGTAGGGTAGGGAAAATGGCATTGTGAAGAAATACAGCAAAACTGCAATTAAGTGAAACCAAACGAACAGAGTCCTCAAATAACCTGAACTATGTTTTTGTTTATTTGCTGTTGTTTGTTTCCATTTATATTCTACTTCGGGGGAAATAGTCAGAGAGCAAAATAAGGTGCCGTCTGGGACTTAATCAGAAAGTTCATTTTCTGGTTATTTAATGTAATTAGTAGAGATTTATCCCAACCTCTGCTCCCTTCTATGTCTTCTGTCCTTTACTATGAGAGTTTTCATTTGTAATGGTAATATAGAGACCATGTAGGACCGAGCATGCTCAAGTGAAAATAAGTTTACCAATTTTCATTGTTTAGCACAAAAAAAGATATGTATAATATACATACTTTTCCATGGAAGACTGAATTAAAGGTTTGGAAAATTAAAGTCTTAAGTTAGAAAATTCAAACTCTAGTTTTAGTATATAGAGGTTTTTACTTAGAAATATACAGCACCCTCCCAGAAACATTTAATAAGTGATTAGGCGCATTTTTTGTTAGTTTATTTGGATTAGTACTTTAGACTTCAGGATTTTTCTTAAAAATAATTATTTCTGCAATGTATACAGTCCTGGATGTCTCTCTACGATCATTACTGGTCACAAAAATATTGCCTGGACTGGGAAACAACTCTTATCCACACACACTGATTTAACACGGGTTAGGAAGCTATTCATAAACCTAAATATGAGTGTTCTTTAAAATGGGCTCTGGCATAAGCCACCCACGATAGAGTATAAAGTTAAATCACGTTGATTCTTCTGAAATGATCCTAGTGCACAGGAACACACTAGCGAATTTTAAAAAATTGTTAGCATTATACAAACGTCAGCTAACAGGTATTGTGATGGAGACCCAGAGTCACTAAGCACCAGGACCTTGTCACTTAGAATGAAGCTCGGGAGCCATCCAGTGGCCCATTCCAAGGATTTGGGACCAACTCTTATGACAGCTGCTATTTCATTTGATCTTACAAAACCTGAAATTAGGTTGATTATTGTTGCTTCATAGATGAGAACTAGAGAGTGTTAACCTCTAGGCTCAGACTCATAGAACCAGTACACTGCAGAGCAGTTATTTAAAACCAGGTTTTCCTGGCTCCCGAAATAGAGATCTGTTGACTAGAAGACTAATGGAGTAGCATATTAAAAAGAACAGGAAACAGATAGGGCTCACCACTGAATTCTTGAAAGAAGAAGAAAGGAAACAATATCCCAGTATCAAGAGCTTTTGCTTCACTCGGTAATGTGGTAACAAATACTCCAGGACCTGATGAAATAACAGGTGTCTGGGGACCGTCTGGGAGGCAGCTGATGCAGCTGGGCTCAGCTTCAGGCTTCGGTTTGAGTCCTGCTCTGGGCTATGGGTCTCATCCTTTTGGACCACCAGGCCAGGACGGACCTTTTCTTATCGTGGCAACGGCAGCAGCACGGGAGGACAGGATGAATCAGCTCAGGACATTTCACATCTCTGTGCCACTTCTGATAGCATTCTGTTGACTGTAGGGGAAGAATAACCCCCACCGGCTCTTAGTTGGGAACAGATCCCTGTAACAAAGGAGAGATTAACAGGAGAAAACAAACAGAGGTTTATTAACATGTATATTTCATATATACATGGGAGACACCAGGGAAAGAGGTGGCTTTGAATTCAGCTTATAGAACATCTTGGACAAATCACAATAGGTTTTTAGCGAAGTGACAAGACAAAGAAAAAGGGCTTTGAGTCTAGGTACTCGAGTGTGAGGAAGGCAAATAAATGGCAGAGAAAGCAGTTAGTCAGACTTGTTAACATAGATTTCTTTAGTACCATCTCCAGGCCAGTAGGACCTTCAGTGGTTAATCTTTGTTTTTCCTGGTAAAGGGGCGGGGGAAGAATCCCTTTTGTCTTTTTAAATCTGTGACCTGCTTTTAGGCAACTAAAGAGAAGGCAGAGAACTTTCCTGCACCCGCTTCTCTTGGATTACCTTCTGCTCAACCATTCTTTGTATTTTGCAATGGTGTAACTGGTCTCCCACATGGCCAGAGCAAGCTGTAAGATCAGTCTCAAAGTCTGATGTGCTGTTAGTGAGAGGAACCCCAGCCCAAGACCTCAATGCTCTCATTGAATCAGGGCACCGCATCGAGCTCAAAGCCCAGGGCTTTCCAGGCCACATCAAATCTGGGGTTTGCTCCTTTGGAATTAAAGGCCAAAGAATTCAAATAGCAAGTATGTGTTCTCTGCACCCCTAATGCATTATGGTGGAACCCAAACAGGCCCACTTCTCTGAAAAAGGAAGGATGGAAGCTCTATAGCTGCCACTAACTCAGAGCAAGTCTGAAAGTCTCTTGGGTAATGGCGACAAGGGACTTTTCCTGGGGTAAGGGATGCTTTTTGTGTAGGTTCCAGTAGACTCCAGATGCCTCCATTATGTTCTGCACCACTGTTGGCTCCACCCACTGGAAGTTCCTTCCTTTCCCGATGTTTTCTTCTTCCTGTTTGGCAGAGAACAGCAGAGAATATTCTTTCCTCAGGCTGAGCAGCTTCCTTAGTTTACTTCCTGTCTCTGGATGCTTGGGAGCTCAGAGGATTGTTCACAGCTCAGCCAGCAATACTTTTTCCAGTGTGGGCTTCGCACAACATGCACGGGTTTTCTATATATTTTATTCTGGTTCACACCATGTGCCAAAACCATAATTATTTGCAAGCTGCTCTCTCTAGATGTAGGTATAAGTATGTTTGCCTCATCAGACATCTATCGGTGTACACTGAAGTCTCTCTTCAAGCCCCTTCCTCAGCTGAGAAAGTGTACCTTGTTTCTTTCATAGGAAAGAAAAGAAAGTGTTGCAGATGGCTGGCCATTTCTTGAATTAATAAGTATAAATATTGAGGACTTAACTTTCCATGGATTTGAGGTTTTCACAGGGTTTCCATTGCAATGGCCATGTGTTTGATTTACTAAGAATCAGTTTTATTTCTCACAATGAGATTTCTGGATTTTCTATATTGCCTTAAATTATGCCTTGCAGAAATAGACAACTGTTTTTCAAGATCTTCTCTTTCTCAGAGTTTCTCAAATGCAACTAGTGGCCAGAGTTCAACTTTTCAACATTTTTGCTTCATAACTTCCCATTTGATCTATGGATACACTAGGTACATATTTTACCTCCTGGATGATTTCTATCTCTAAACATTTTACAGTGTTTTCCATGCTGGTAATATGGGTACACTCGTGCCGTACTTGAGTTTCAGTTTTATTTTGGTCTTGGCCATTTAATGCCTAGAGTCATTTTTACTCCAGTCGCTCTCCGGTTCCCCAAAACTATGACGTATTTTAAGTTCCAGTTAAGGAAGAACATGTTTTCAGTAACACCTCCTGTATTCATGTATCCACCATATTTTCCCACAGCACACTATTTCAAAATATGGCGGCTCTTTAGAACAATCACATTAATATTTATGCCTGTATGGGTCACCTTGGGGTTGGCTGATGCGGGTTGGGTCAGATGGGCTCAAGTCCAAGTTGAAGATTCAGTGTGTGTCTGCTCTCTGAGTCTCTCATCCTTTATAAGGAAGCAGGTACACTAGCTCCTGGGCTTCTTGCGATAGTGGAAACCTAGGCATATGAAATGCCTCTGCTTAAATCCTGCCTGTTGACATCCCACGGGTGACAGCAGGTAGACCCAGTATTATCTTATTGGTTGCCAGAAAATTTTCCACAAACATGGTGACCAACTTGTTATCTGACAGTTCTGCAGATCACAAGCCCAACATAACTCTTACTGGGCAAAAATCAAGGTGCTAGAAGAGCGGTGTTCCTCACTGGAAGATCCCGGAAAGCATCTGGCTCCAAGTTTACTCAGGTTGTTGGCTAAATTCCATTGCTTGGGTTGAAGCTATAACTCTGCATACTAAGTGAATAGCCAGGGTCCACAAACCCTCCTTTTGGTTCACTATAGATCCCAAATCAAGAGGGAGAGACAGGCACTCTGCCTGCCATGCAGCTAAACAAGCTTTATGGCAAGCGAGCACCCATGAGAGGGATGGGGAGAAAGTAGTCTTATCAGAGAGAAGGTATAAAGAAAGAGAATAGTTGATAAATCAAAGGCAGGGGCAGGAGACAGACCGGGTGTTGCACACCTATAATTCCAGCACTCAGGAGGCTGAGACAAATGCACGTTCAGGACCAATCTAAACGACATAGCAAGATTTTGTCTCAGAAAGCAAAAAACAATCACTTCTTGCCCTTTTGGCTAAGATCAAGTGTAAAAAGCAAAAAACAAAAATGAACAAACAACAAAAAAAAAGGGTTGGCAAACTTTTCTGTAAATGACCAGAGAATAAATATGTTAATACTTAAGAAATATAATTTCTCCATTTTAACTCAGAAATAGCCATGGGCCATAGGTAAATAAAAGAGCATGACTTTGTTTGATAAATCTTTACATAAAAGTATGTGCCTGTAATGTCAGCTCTCTGAGAGGCTGAAAATGAAGGGTCTCAAGACCAACCGTACCCAGGACCACTTACTGAGACCTTATCTCAAAATTAGGAAGAAAAAAAATAAAAGACTAGAGATATAGCTCAGTGGAACTCAGTACCCAGCACAGAAAACAAAAACAAAAACAAAATTGCCACAACTTTATTTACAGAAGTAAGCAGGCAGCAAAGATACTAGTTTCTTACTGAAGGGACGGAGTCTACCTTGGGCAGTCTTTTATCTAAAACTTCCTTCAAATAAGTATAGTCTACCATTTAAGGGACTAAGTTTAACAAACTGAAACAGCTGAATTACCTGTCACTGGACACACTGTGCAACTCTGCACCCTACTTTTGTGGGCAAATAACAGAGTCCCCAGGAAGTCCCTGGGGTCCGCTCTGTGTCACTCCTACTTTGGTGGCTGAGGCAGGTGCAGCCCACAGTGACCAAATCACTTGTTGCTGTGGGATGGCAGCATCCCTGTAGAAGTCTTGCCTTCAATCCCCATAGAGACGGTGCAGTAGAGGCAGAGTCATCTTGTTGAAAATTTCTATTATCTTCTTCCAAAAATGGAAGTGGCCTCCTTAAATCTAAAAACACCAGTCATTTCTTACTCACCAGAAAGCTTGAGGGACCTCTAAGGTTCAGTTCCTCCCACCCTGGTGAACACTATACATCTCCTCTGTGTCCAACATAGAACTGGTAGAAATGACCACCAGGAAGTTTATGTGGTGCATTGACTGTCACAGGGGCCACCTGAGTACTATAGAGGTGCTTGGGCAGATTGGGCTGGGCCTCTTCGCATAGATCTTCCTAATTGCTTGACTTTTTTGAGCATGCGCATACAGAGTATTAAGCTTTTTCTTTGTAACGGCTGATTAAAAGATTGCTCTTACTAAAGAAAACAAAGATTTAAAAACAAAAGCAGTTAGTAGCTTTTATCCATCATCAAGGAATTAACCAATTGGCAACAACTGAGACAGCTCAATTTCTTTAGATATCTGAGACCTAAATGGCTTAATTGGGGAAGCATGTGAAAAGGAACGGAATGACATTCATTATGGATTAAGTTAATACATTTCAGACCCATCACATGGCTTAATTTAACAAATTCCACATCTTACTGTTTGGCAGGAAATGGCATCTCATGCACATCATTACCAGTCTGACTTGAGTCAGTTGAAAAGATCGACTCCATCTGAAAACTGTTAATCTTAATAATGCTCTGCCCTGCCTCAGCTATTGTCTCTGTGTGGCTGGGAAATTTAGGACTCTCATACTCTGCTGCCAGCCCCTTCCCTAGAACCTCCCTCGGCCTGGTGATGCTGCAGGATTTTCACGTTGATGGGACACAAGGCCTTTTTCCAGGAAGCAGCTTTATTCCTACATGCACTGACTCAGCAGATTTGTGTCCACAGGCTGAATGCCGAACCTAGCACAGTTGCACCCTTTGGTACACTGTTTGTGTTTCTGTCTCCCCTGTATGGGCATACACTAACATTTTACTGTCTGGTTGGGTATATGTCAGCATTCCGCAGTCTGGTTGGGTGTGATTTATGTTACAGAGTTACATCGGAACTATATGTGCATACACAGAGGCTGATATCGCTACACTGTAAAAAGGTTCAGGGCCCTACCACAGTGACACTCAAGGTGAAAAGGGACAGCAGCGGTCTACACCTTCTACTTAAACCCATCTGGCATGGAGGTGTTAGTCCATAGTGGGAAAACCAGATTCATCCTGCTGTGTTTACACTTGATTTTGAATGGAAATAGGTGAACTACAGTATGTACACAGTTTATATCATTAGATCAAAGTTAGTATCTTTTCATGTGGGAAAAGGGGAGATGAGGTGCTTGGTAGAAAACAGTACAAATTGTTGTTTTTTTATCATGGATTTTCCAGGTATCAATCACATCACTCGCTCCACAGAAATAACTCCTGTCCTAAGTTTGCTGATGAGGAGTTTCTCTCAAATGAGTTAAATAATTCAGCTGCGGTCACACCCAGGGAGAAAGCCTCTGAGCAGATCACCTTGATTCTTTCAGATTCACCTCCCACTCTGCCATGTTGCCTCTGGAGAATGAGGTTTTATTCACCTCACTTGAAACAATACTCCCCACTTTCTGGCCGAACCAAAAGGTGTCATTTCCACCTTTCATCGAAAGTACTTGCCCAGACACTATACGTGTCACTCACCATTGAGAAGGCGTTCTCCTAATGTTCCTCTTTCTGTCAGAAAATGTGCACAAGGAGTTCTCATACCCTCTTTTGCGTGCTCCATTTTTTTACCTGTATACACAGTCAGGCACAACTTCCCTTTCCTATAGGCTGTGGGGCTACAGAGTCTTGCTTGGAGCAGCCCTCAAGCACAAAGAAGGTAAAATTAGCCAGCTTTGGTCTCTACCCTTCCTTAATTGCCCACCTATCAGTCTAACAGTGATATGTTAAAAAAAAACTACAGGGCCAGAGATTTAGCTCAGTGGTTCCGGCACCTGCTTCACAAGTGCAAGGTCCTGAGTTCAATCCCCAGTAACCACATACAATGCTGGGCGTGGAGACTCACACCCACCAGCCATCAATACCACATAGCACAGTGCTGGGCGTGGTGGCTCACGCCTGTCATCCCAGCACTCCGGAGGCAGAGGCAGGAGGATTACTGAGTTCCAAGCTTGCCTGGGCTAAATGGTGAGCTCAGGACCAGCCTGAACTGCAAAGCGAGACCCTGTCTCAAAAAAAAAAAAGAAAAAAAAACTACAAAATCATACAAACAGCACTGATAAGCATTTTTATCTTGTTCATTTAACTACAGCTATCCCATGTCACTCTCTTCCAAGTAGAACCCTTGGCTGCTGCTGATTTGGGCAGCCGACTCAGGGCCCAGGTGGAGTGACAGGCTGACTCTCGGTCACTGATAGTTGTAGCTCGTTCCTATGTGCCTCTCATTTTTCTGAGGCCATTGGGGTCTTTCTACTCATGGAAATGAAGTAAGTACAAGAGAAGAAAGAGAAAGAAGGTAGACACGCTGTCACTGTGACCCAAAATTGTTGACCAGATCAAGCCACGTGGCCTAACCTATCATCTGTGGAAGTAGAGAGAGGGAACAAATATTTCTGAAAACTCATGTGGTCTACAACATCTTTTGTTTAACAGTCTATTACAATGATTTGCACTAAGGTAGAAATGACTCCATTACTCTTCTGAGTACCATTTATATTACAACAAGGGCAAAGAATTTTTAAATAAAACAAAAAATAGGCAACACCTGTATAATTTTAGGTGTTAATGATGCTGGTGGGGACCTTAGGAGGAAGGAATATGTTAGAGTTCATTTAGTCACAAATAAAATAATACTCTTGGAAGCAGTTTAAATCAGGATTTAAAAAACTGACTGCCGTAGGTCAATGCCTGCTTTTATAAATAAATTTTTATTGGAATCGAGTCACATCTATATATTTATCTACTATTCATGGCTACTTTTGCATTAAAATGGCAGTCAAGCAATTGCCTTGAGGAACTATAGTAAACAAGCATAAAATTTTACTATCTGGGCTATTAAGGAAAGGTTTACTAACCCTTAGTTCAAACCATAACAAGAAATTCAAAAATAAGAACTCCAGATCTACCTCTGAGTTTTGCAACTCTATAATATCATTGTTGTTTATTCATCTTTTTTTCTATAATCTCACAGTTGTAATATGGCTGCCACAGCTCCAGAAATCACATTTTATTTTAAGAAAAGGAAAGAGTTCTTTTACACGTATCATTTAAACAAGAAATTCTCTTACATTTCATTAGGTAAAGCTGATCATGAGACTGTGAATCCTAAGGGAAACTAGAAAAATATTTCACAATGGAAAAAGGAATTTCTCTATTTGGCCTCAACCAAACATGATTCAGTCTTTTCAGCTGAAGCTATCACTGACCTAAAAATGAAATTATAGTCATTTTGGTAACAAAGGCTGCTGCTGAGGGCTTCTTTCCTGTTCTCTTGGAGTAGCCTTGGATGCAGTCCTCACCCCCTGACAGAGCCTGGGTGGGTCCAGAGTCACTATCCCGCGCGGTGACACCAGTCTGTCAGACCATGGCCTTTCCCAGCACTGGCTCGGAGTGGACCCTCCGCTGTGGCCACAAAAGCAGTTATGTAGGAAGCAGCTCCTTGCAAGAGTTTCCCAAGATATCCAACTCACAGATAGTGCCCAAATACCACTTTTTCATTATGGGTGTTTGCTAGATTTAATTCATCATTTTCACATTTATAGAACTTCAAATATGCTTCAGACATTGTCCTCAGACTTGGGAGTAGAAAGAAGTCAAATTAACAAGCCAAGACCTTTGGAGATCACCACCTATGTGATGAGGTAAACATGTATAGAGCAATAACAATTTTTAAAAGTTAAAATTTACTGATCACTGATTACATTCCAGAAACTATTTTAACGTTTTTATGTTTCAGCTCATTAATAATCAGACCTCTTTTCTCTCTTTCTCTCCCTCTCCCTCTCTCTCCCTCTCCCTCTCCCTCTCCCTCTCCCTCTCCCCCTCCCTCTCTCTCTGTGGTACTGGGGATCAAACTCCAGTCCTTATACTTGAGGTAGACCTTTGAGCTAAATGGCCAGCTCTCCTCTTTTTTCTTTTAAATAAATGAAGCAGAGACAGATAAATTGGCTTGCCCAAAATCACTCAGCCAATAAGTAAGGAAAAAGGACTTGGACCCATGGTATCTAAAAAAGAGACTTACACTTAATCGCCCCAGTGAACTCCCATCAAAATGTGGTAAGTGCTCAGAGACAGCCAAACTCAATACCTTTGGGAGTAGAGAGGTGGGAGAATATTTAACTGCCTGCAGAAAATTTCACAAAGAAGTCAGCCCTGGGATCACTTGATAGTTAAGCATGATTGTTTCAACTTGATTGGCTTGGAGTCACCCAGAGGGTTGGTGGCACAGGCCTGTGGGAATGGGTGGGTGGGTCAGAGGGGGCGTGACCCTGGGTAACTACATGGCCCCTTCCCCTCTGGTGCTGCCACCCTGCTGTGGTTCCCAGCCTCCATGAACTAACAAGCTTTTCTCCATTGTGCCTTTCCGCCATGTTGTTTCTGCCTTGAACCCAGCCAACCACAATCTAGAATCATCAGTCAAATTAAAGTTGTGGGAAAGCAGAAAAATACAGTCAAGGTCATGGGCAGAGTCTGCCCTGTGGCTACAGAAGTGTGAGGCCCAGCCGGGAAGTAGAAGGCAGGAATTCAGTGTGGTGGTAGAAAATAACTTTGACTTGGCAAAATGAGCTGGCTTGACATTTTTCCCCTTCACTTCCACTTTTGACCACTTATTTTAGAAAGGCTCAAGTGCTAGAAAGTTACAGAAATGGAGACAATATTCAAATAGAGAAAAACCACATAAATGAAGAATTGAATATATGTGGAACATATTTTTTATTTCTGTGGGAAAAATGGCTGAATCTATCCTGGGTTTATGTTTAGATGGTTCTTAACCAAGAACAGGTTTTTATCAACTATTTAGATCTAATCAATGCAAATTTATCTGTGATTAAACAAGACAGAATAAATAACCAAACTTATTTGAATGTAACGTTTTTGAAAGACTGAATTATTAAACAACAGTTCCGAGTTGACTAAAAAGTAGGGAGAGTCATCCAAAATTAGTTTCCACCTAGACAGACAGAGAATGGCTAAATAATTTAACTTACTTGGAGGTGTATTCGTTCATTCATTTGTTTAACATAAGCATTTTAATATTTATTTATCCATCTATTTATTAACTTTGCAGTACTGGGAATTTTACACAGAGCCTTCATACCGAATTACATCTCCAGGCCATTTTTCAAAATTTTCTTATTTTGAGGCAGGGTTTCAATAAATTGCTAAATTGCACAGGCTGGGCTGGAACTCGCAGTCCTCCTGCCTTGATCTCCCAGAGCACTGGGATTCTAAGTATGTGCCACCACATCCAGTAACAAATATGCATTTTTAAAAATTCTAGTAACAATGCAGAGAAAATAGAACTTCGTAAGCACTATGTTGACAAGAAAGAAAATTAGTTCAGCTCTTGTGGAAAACATTATGAGTTTCCTCAAAAAACTGGAAGTAGAATTACCATATAATCCAGCAAACCTACTCCTAGATATGTATTTGACAGAATTAAGATCCTTCTATGAAAGAGGTATGTATATTTCTTAGTGTATTGCAGCACTCTTCACAACAGCCAAAATGGAACCAACCGGGATACCCGCTGAAGGATGATAGTGGCTAAAGAAAATGTGATATTTACACACAAAGGAATATTACTCAACCATAAAATAACAATATCTTGTTTCAATAACATGGTTGGAACTAGAAAATCCTATGTTAAGTGAAATATGCCAGACACGGATAGAAAAATAACACATTTAGTGGGAACTAAAAATGTTGATCTTGTGAAGGATAGAGCACAGGTATACAGAGGCTAGGGAAGGGATGAAAGCCGACAAACAGTGAGAGGGTGGATTGTACACTACGGCACAGTTACAGGGGGAAGGAATGCTAACATTCTACAGCATAGCAAGATTATGCCACAATGATTACACATTTTAAAATAATTAAAGAAGACTGTGAATGTTCCAAATACACATAAATGGTAGTATTTGAGAAGAAACGCTAACTGTGCTGATTTGATCATTACACATTGTGTATCTCTATCAAATTGTAACACTAGCCAGGATAAACAAGTACGAATACTGTATGTCAACTTAAAAAAACCTGTAGTAAAATTTACTCAAAAGAGTGAGCACAATAGATTTCAAGAATATAATGGGTATCATGTATTCAAGAGACATCCGATGGTACTATGAAGAAAAACAAAAATCTATACACACTTATTCTGATCCAGTTACTCCCCTCCTGGCTCTGGACACATGAGAGCCAACGCTCAGAAGCAAGTCCCAGCACCACTGAGCAAATAGCCAGAGGGGGAACAGACAGAAGCAACGCTCGGTGGCCTGAGCGCCATATACAGCGACACCCCCCAGAAAGACACATCTTTGGGTGGCGACAGCACCCATTGGCATGGGCCGTGGCAGCGGTGCTGGCGACGCTACATCGAGAGGTATCGTTGTTGTTCTCCAGCTCTCTCTCAGTGGGGTGCATGAGCAGTTAGGTGCCAGATTATACCTGCAATTGTTTAACCTGATAGGAATCACTGTTCCCACTTGACAAACTGTCCGGAGAAGACTCCAGAATGAGAACTCCCAGGCCAAGAAGCCGTAAAGTTCCCAGTCCCGACTCCCTTCTCATCCAGCTTGCCTACTTTGCGTTCTTGTCTTCGTGGACACAAGACAGCCGCTCCCCGTCCAGGCCTCTCTCCTGCTGCAGGCCGGGGGAAAGGGAAGAAGCCAAAGTTGAAAAGGTGCTTGTCGCTCGAGTGATAAAGTAGAACCAAAGCAGAACCAAAGGAGAACCAAATCAAAAGGCTCCCTAACCTGGCTGCAAGGAAGTCCAAAGAGGAGAAAATACTTCCAATAGACATTTGAGCCCTTGGCTTTCTCCTGTAATGAGGAGGGAGGGAGCGGGTAGGGTGCAGGGACCTGGCTATGGCTGGAGGCCTTGGAGAATTCCTGAAGCAATGCTGAGAAAGACCGAAGCTATTGTGCCAGGTTCTTTCTTTGGAGACAGAGCATTCTCTTCAGTGGTTGGAAAGCCTGGAAATGAGGGGCGGGGTTTCCCCCAAGAGACCTGGGATCTGGGCCCGCTCTGGCCCCGTCACTCTCCCCAGATCCTCTTCCTCCTCTCTCTTCTTCCCTTTCCCCACTCGGAACTGCATTTCACCTCACTTTTGTGGCTGCCACCCTGACAGCACCTCCTCCTTGGGAACTGCCTGACCCCACTTTTCCCCTAACCCTGCCCCTGCGTCCTGTGTGGCCCCGAGGGAGTCTGGTCCGTCCTACCTCCCAAAGGGCTCTGTGTGGGGTCGGGTGAGTAGCAGACCCCTGCAGACAGAATAGTTTAACTAGACGTGACTTAGGCCGGTGCCGGCCAACCTACGGCACTCCTGCCACAGCCGGCTCTTTGTTGTCATTGAAAGTTCTAAAAATTCCCCCTCACTATCCTAGACCAAGGAAATGTTTCATGAGCTCTGAAGCAACGAATGAGGCAAACAGCAAGGCGGGATCCTGAGGAGGGGTCTCTCCCTGACATCCCACCTAAGTAGCCCTCTCATGGCTCCTGAGAAAACTGCACAGCTAGCGCAGTACTTCGCCAGCTATTTTGGAAAACATGACCAGACCAGAGCGGCTGACTTTCTCCTGGAGATTCCCATCCTCCGTGGGCGCCTCTCGCCGGTGACTCAGTGAGCAGGACACTGACAGCCCGTGCCTCCCAGCGGCGCCCCTGCAAGGCAGAATTTTGCACCCTAAATGGATCCTCCCTGGTTGCCTCTTCTCTCCGGTGGGCAGGTGCCTGGGAATTGAGGACGCTAGGGTGACCCTGGTGTGGGGAGCGCATGGACAGGAGGCAGGAGGAACAACGGGGACTGCAAGCAGGGCGCGCAGTACAAGTCCGACACGCTTCCCGACCAGGTCCACGCCACGAACTCCTGCGTTAACTACGGAGCTGTTCGGAGATGCGCAGCGCAGACAGCGGCGCGGCCCTGAAGACCCACTGAAGCTGAGCGGTGCTCAGGCGGGCAGCTCACGCGCTGCCCCGGAGGACAGTGCCCAGCCTGCTGGGTGAAGACTTCGGCTCCGCAGCCCTGCCACTCTCCTTCCTTCAGAGCTGTTTCTTCACTCCTCTCAGAGTGCGCTGCTCCCCAGGGGTCTGCGCGGGGCGCTCACGCCAGCTGTGCCATCACAAGCGGGCAGCACCCTGGCTTCCGTCGCCACGGCCCGGAGGGCTCGGCCTGCAGCTCGGGGTGCGCATCCGCCTCGGCGGTCCGGGCAGTTGGTGAGGGAGACACCACCTGCTTCCCGCCCGCCTGGGGCGCATCACGGGAATGCTCCGACCCGCAGGGAGCAGGCGGCAGGAAAGACCCCCTGAGATTCAGCAGCACTTGCAGAACGAGTGCTAGCGAGCCCCAAACCACTGAGTTGCGAAATGTCCTCTTAAGCACCTGATGTTCTTCTCGGGCCGAGGCGGAGGCAGGAGTCAGTTTCCCTGACAGGCGGTCCTCTGGCTTGGCTCTGCCTGGAGAAAGTGGTCCCAGGGCGGGTTCCGCACGCGTGGGCTCCGACCCTCCGGTGGGAAGCGTCACACTGACCTCAAGGGGGCGCGGAGGGTGATGCTCCGTGCAAGCGATCAAGCCTCCGCGCTCTGCTTCGAGAGGCTTTGTTGAAGTCTCGGCTGCCTCCGGGCCAGTGAAACAAAACGCCCGCCGGAGTTCCTCCCTTCCCCGCCCTCCGGACCCCTCCTCCTCACTGCCTGGTGTGTGAGGCTTTGCTCAGTTCCTGAAGTCCATACAGGTGAACTTCTAATCCCTCTGAAGGAGGGAAATTTGGGGGGTTTTCCTTACAAATTACACAGAGCGCTGAGGCAGACGCACGATCCCAAGCCGGGCCCTGTGCTGTCCTGGCCATGGTGATGGAAGCCGAGGTGCTGTCTGCTTGTGATGACACAGCCGGTGTCTGCAGTGCAGTACCGTGATGTTCACTGTATATTGTTAGTCATCTTTATTTGCCAGTTATTGATCTAAATGCCCTCTCTGTATTATCTCATCCTACTCACACAGCGGGCCTAAAAGGGAAGGAGGTTTTAGCGTTGTACTCATTTGATGGAGAAAGAGATGAGCTCGGTGACAGCCAGACACTTTTCCAAAGCTCAACAGGCTGGAAGGCAGAGTCTGCTCCATTCCATTCATTGGTCTCAGAGCACTACGTAGTTTTCCCACTGTTGGGACAAAACACCTAAAGGAGAGATGTGTTTGGGGCTCCCAGTTTCAGAGGGTTCAGTCCATCACTAGCTGGCTCGGAGGGAGACGTCATGGTGGGAGAGCCTGGTGGAGCAAGCTGTTCGCCTTGTGGCATCGGGAACTAAATATAACCACCAAGGTCCCACTCCCGTGACCCACTTCCTCCAACTCGGCCCCAGTCTCTAAGAGTTTACCCAGCTATGACTTCATCGATGACTGTGCAATCCAGCCACATCTCTAGGAGTCTCTTAACCTCGTTACCTCGACAATCAGGGTTCACCCGCACACTCAGGCTCAGGCAATAATTACATTGAGCTATGAACGTTATGATGTGTGTCTAGATTCTTGCCAGAGCCCCGTGTGATCCTCAGCAGGCTTTTCTGGGGTGACTGGAGTATGTGGGTGGAACGGCTTGCTGTTAGGAGATGTGGTCACTAGAGGTGTGACCTGGAAGGGCTTATCACGTCTTTCTCTGGTTCTTCCCTTTGTTCTCTCTGCTTCCTGTCTGCCATGAGAGAAGCACCTGTTCTTCTGCCATCCCCTGTGCCATGCAATCCTTCTTGGAGCCCACCAGCTGCAGACTAAAAATGTGAGTCAAAAGAAGCTCCCTCCTTTAAGTTGTAGATAACAGGCATTATGTCTCAGCAATGAGAAAGTGACTAAGACAGTAAGTCCTGTGCTCAGCTGGACCACATGACATGTATTTGTTGGGTACCTGTTCCCTGCCTGCTCTCAGTGTATGCTTTTCCACTTTCAGCCTCAGGCATACAGTTCACCCTCCCTGCCCATGTGGAACTCTCCAATACAGAAATACAGTGGGCATTTCCACCTTCATTCAAATTTAAGTTCTCTTTTAGAATCAATCACTTCATAGACTGAACAGCTTTTCCCTTATTAAGGATGCACCAGACCTTAGCAAAGAGACAGATAGGGACATTTCAGAGGAGGAGTACCTACAACAACTTCTGGAAATTTCAATGATAAGGAATGTTCCTCTGCCACTGCCTAAGTAACTCCTTAAATCCAGTTCCTCGGGATGCAGCTCCAGGTCTTGTGGGGAGGGTGTAGCTAGAGTTTGGGGTGGGTACTTGCCCAAGATTAGCCCAGGGTCTCTAACACCCTCAGACTCCAGCCACTGCCCTATAAAGGGGCATGTTTTAGGGCAGTGGTAGTGAATCTATCGCACGTCTATTATTTGTTCTTCTTTTAAGATAAAAGAAGTTAGTGTATGCGTTGTGTTTTTCTAAACTAAAACCTCATTATTCAGGTCGAATTGCAGCGTTGGGATGCTGCTCTAAATAAGTGGGTTTGGGGTTGTGGCTTGGACACTTGTCTCTAAAAGGTTCACTGTCCCACTTCTAGAGGTTACAGATTGAAAGACAGGTGGGGTTCACAGCCTCCAAATTTAAAGTAGGCCAAAGTGCCTACTATCTATTTTGAGACAGCCCTTTTTTCTCCAGGTTTATTTTATGGCTGTAGGAACATCCATGTTCTGGTAATATTGCCCGACAACTTTGGTTTCCATTAAAGCGCCCAGATATTGTGGTTAAACACACACTCTTTGGAGTTAGACTTAAATCAGAATTATAGCCCTGCCACTTAGAAGGTGTATAGCCTCCAGAAAATCCCTTTCTTTTTTCAATTTCAGTTTCCCACACAAGGTAGAAAACAAGGTAAGTCCAAGTAAAAATACACAGCAGAGTGCTGGACAGATTTTACACACCTAAAAATATTAGTTATCATTATTTGTGATTGTTGTTAAAACATTAGAATGTCATGGAACACATGCTTGAGAATAATATCTCCCTGAAGTTATAATTACTGTATAAAATTCATAGCAAAGGGCTGACCTCCTTTTTAAGCAACTAAAAGTAGCAGTATTTCCTTATGAGTGTATCCCTGCCATATTCAATTTAGGAGGGCATAAATTTAACATATTTTAGATGATGATGTGGCATTAGGCATTATGGACTAGGTGATCTTTATTTATACTGACCATGCTACTCTGGAGAGCGGGAAGAACAAAGAATCAGGAGACTAAGCCTAAGCAATTCGAGTGGATTCGTGGTTCTGTTCTGGAATAAGAGCATCAGAGAAGATTATGTTTTCCCAAACACAGGGCACTTTCACATGGACTTGCTTGTTCAGACCTCCATGTAATCTTTGAGAGAGGTAATAATCTCTTTTCTTCAAAAACATCGAACAGTCTTCAAGAGAAGATGCTCCGCCTGTCCCAGGTGGGACAGATACTGCAGGGTAAAGCTGGGATTAGAGCCAAAGACCATGTGACCCTTTTGTATTGGCCCAGACCACAGCCACTGTGGTCACAAGACCAAACACAGTATGGAAAATGAAAGTGCACTGGTGAATAATTTCTCATGCCCCCTTGAGATGCTCTGAAGATGATTTCCGTGTGTGCCGGGAGGAGCATCTGTGGAGTCTCACTTTTATGGCAATCGCCCAAGCGGCATGATAATGAGCTAATTTAGAAGAATCTTCACCCCTCCTCCCTCCTGACATTCCTGCCCACTCACAGGACGAGGGACCAACATTTGGCCAACAGGAAGGGTTGTGGATTTTTATGATCCTTAGCTGTCAAAGGCCACGGTGTGGATCACAGCTCTGTTTCTTGTTGGATTTTCTCCTTGTGGAAAAGGCATCTGTGAATGTGGCTCCTTTGAAATGAAGACGAATGTCAGAACATTAGGAGAAAATCAGCCCAGTGTTAGTACTTTTTTCCAACAATACAGGCTCTCCATCCTGTGCTCCTCTCCATTAAAAGTCAGAAGAGAAAGATGGCAAAGGGACACACCTACCCAGGCTTTATCCAATAAAAACCTGGGCTTCCTCTCCCTCTTCTTTACAAGCATAGTCAGCATCTGAGAAGGCCAACCAAAAACTACTTGTTCTATTTTTTTTCTCTGCTATTTATCTGTGCTTTGCTTTTGGCTTCTTCTGTCCCACCACTTTGAGATTTTCTCTTTCAGGCCCCAATTCTCTGGCAGAGACTCCACTTCTCCTAAAACTTACATACTGTTGGCGACACAAAAAACTTACTCGCCCTTCTCAAGGCCTGAGAGATTTTCAGATCTCTTGGACTTGTCTCAAGAAAGCAAGAGCATTATTCCTCCACATCTGCAGGGGGTTAAGCTGTCTCTGTTAGCAGGGGCTGGGGAATTTCTTCTATTGTAATCTGTAGTCATTAGTTTTGAAAGTTATTGTTTGCCTTTCTTCATTTCAGAATTCATCCATCAACTTCTCAATAGAAAGATGGTATTTACTACTGAACTTCACCTTTCCTGTGGTCAACAGCGCAAAGAAGTAATTTCCTGGAATTGACATGGAAAGATCCAACTCTTTCCATTCTGAATTCTGAAGTATAAGGCAAGGCTCATGTCTGAAATATACTTTCTGTTAAGTTTTATCTCGTTGCCTCTCTCAATAGACACCCACCACTGCTCTCACCATTCTGTGTCTCACTCCCACAAAGTATTGCTTCTAGAGAATTCTTTCACTCATTTATTAAACTGATTTTTTTGTAGCATATTCTAAGTGCCAGTCTGTGACGGAAGCTGAGGATTTAAACAGGAGAAGCAGAGAACCTCTACTCTTAAAACTCTCAAGGCTTCGATCCCTGGTACCACAAAAAAAAAAAAAAAAAAAAAAGAAAAACCCTCAAGGCTAGCTAAGGAGAAAGATATGTACACACATTAATTATAAATGCTTTCATAAAGTAAGACAAAGGATTCAGAAGAGTTGGGCTTACTTCAGCTAAGTAAATAAACTGAAATAAAGTGAGTAGAATTGTGATTAACAGAAGTTGGGGAGGAGATGAGGAGATATTTAAAGGATTATAAAATTTCAGTTAAAAAGAAAAAGTTTAAGAGCTCAATATATAATGTGATTATCTTTAATAACACCATATATTTGAAAAATACTGAGACTGAACTGTGTCCTCACTACCAAAGTGATAAGAATATGAAAGAGTGCATTTACTAATCTGTTAGACTTAGCCATTCCACAATGTGTATGTAAATATACTTTAAAGTATCCTATACATGCCAACATACAGTTCTATGTTAAATTTAAAAGAAAACATTTCTTTTAAATTTAAAGAGTTAAGAGAAAAATCCATGTGAGTTCTCTTGAATTCATCCAGGTATATGATTGCATAGTGATCAGGTAATTTCTGGAAATACTTATAATTTAGAAATAGTCTTGTTAGAGATTTGCTATCAAGAATGCAAATTAATAATGCACTCAGTGGGCTGGAGATTTAGCTCAGTGGTTCTGGCACCTGCCTCACAAGCGCAAGGTCCTGAGTTCGATCCCAGTAACCACATACAATGTTGGGAGTGGAGACTCACGCCCACCAGCAATCAATACCACATGTACCATAGTGCTGGCTGGCTCATGCCTGTAATCCCAGCACTTGGGAGGCAGAGACAGAAGGGATTGCTGAGTTAGAGGCTTGCCTGGGCTACACAGTGAGCTCAGGGCCAGCCTGAACTACAAAGCAAGACCCTGTCTCAAAAAAAAAAAAAATGCATTCAGTAATTGACATGCCCAGAAACTAGCAAACATACTGCATCCTACTGAGAATTTCTATGCAAGTCTTTGGAACCCTCATTACATTTGCAGCCACTGACCCTGATTTTTTTTCTTGAGTGAAAATTTGTTGCCCTTGGTGTCTAGTTGTTTCTATGTTCAATATTTGAGACTATCTCTAGGACTCTATTAAATTTTTAAAAAACCTCTTCAACAGTCACATGAATCTTCCTTCAGGAATCTTATAGGTCAGGGGGTTCATTTCACACATGCTGCTTACATCAAACTCCACCTCTCAAATATGAAAATTAGTACATGATTCTTAGCAGCGAGGATTTTTTTCTTCTCTCTGGTTTATGCCATTTAAATTATCCATCATGCAGAAAGCATAGTTTATGCCAAGCACTGCATTAAGTATCTTCATACAGAATATTTCTTGTACTCCTCCCTTTATTTCTATTAAAGTAGGCTTTAGTGTCCTCTTTTCTCAGTTACAAAACTAAGATCCACAAGGATGAAGTCTCTTGCCTGAGGTTCACGGTAAAAAGTGTCAGAATCGGAAGCAGAGCCCAAGTCTACTGACTCCCAGACCAGCACACTGCAACTATGACACCCCTACCACTTGTGCTGACATTTAAGTTTCCCTGGAAAATTTAGATCAGACTTACAGTTTCTCTTTCTATGTGACAGCTAGTTCCCAACCTGGGTAGTAGCATCTCCAACTCCCACTAAGTCATTAATTAGAACAGTATATTCAAGGAAAGGTTTCTTGGAAGAATTCACTGCTTGCTCACTCTGTCTTGCTCTATTTGAAAATGGCTTTTTCTAATAGTTGGCTTTCAAGTAGCACACTGGACTTACAACTTCTTGAGCTCAGAGATGCTCTCCTGAGGACATGTTCTTTATTTTAATTGAAGTCTTCATCATTGGCTGGCTTCCAAGTGGCCTACCAGATGTCTCTTTCTTTGCTATAGCTGAAGCTGATTATGATGTTCCAGTTCATTTTTCCAATATTCTGTACTGTCCTGGCAGCTTGATTTCTTTAGCAAAGAAAGGCCCAAATCATAGGAGCCGACCGCAACAAGCCCGCCTACAGACGATATCTTGCTAAGGCACTCTTGGCTAGATGACACACACACACAAACACTCTTACCTTTTATTGCAGTGGCTAAGCCTGGATTTTCCTAAAATTTTCACACACATGTGATTGTCAGAATATGCAGCCCCGAAATGGATCCTCAAGAGACTACATAATCTCTCAAGTGGGACTTTAAGGAATCTCTCTTCACAGAGAGCTTTCTTTTTCTTCTTAGAAGCTTGCAGCCAAGTGTCCCTTGCCTTTCTCTAGTCCCTTCCCAGTCCTGTCCTCTATGCTACGGTTTGCTTACCTTGACATAAATTGTGTATATTGTGTGCCATAAATTTCTTTCTACTTTTGGAAGCAAATACAGGTTTCATTTTTACTTGAACTCCATCTATAGCTCACAGAACTGTTTCTGGTACTTAGTAGAGGCTAAAAAATATATTGAGTCAACTAACTTTATAGTCAGCCATCAGCTGATTGGCTAAGGCAATTAGGGCAATTTAGTCACTCCTTTTTCCTAAGACTTTTAGAGTCTGTGACCTTCGCCCTTCACTTAAGTGGCTCATGATGAGGGATTTCATTTCACCTTTCTGTTCCATTGAGGAGCAAACCAATTAAACATATAATGAAGCAGATGGGAATTTTGACTTTATAGGACTCTGGGAGGGTCTGAGGGCCTCCTGAGGCTTATCACTGGAGTGAGGACCTGAAATCTCTTCTCTTAGGCAAGTTTTGTTAGCCTCTGGTGACGGTGTTAACACAGTGTTAGGCTGCCTTTTCAACAAAATACAAACAGAACCAAACAGAAGAAAAACAATCAAACCAGCCCCCTACTGCCCACCGGCAGGCTGAAGCAGCAGGATTGTTGTGTCAAGGAAGGGGCCAGAACAGGAGGAGGTGGCAGTTTCCTAACAAACTGTATTGTTTGAACAGTTTTATTTAGTGTTGAAAAAAAGAGAAGGCCCTCATACTAAAGATTTATTTAGAAGTTCTGGGCAGATTAACTTTTGGTAAGAGTCGAAACTAAAAACTTTATTGGGAATGCTACATACACTCCAAAGACCAACAAGAGAATTTAACTTAGATGTGATTAGTATGAAGAAAGTTACATTTATTGTACTCTTATGTATAATTGATCACATGAAAGGCCTTTTGTAACTATAAAAGAGACAGCCCGTTAAATTATTTTACCCTGAGGATTATACAAATTTGCGAATATCGGATTAGATCACCAGCCTATTGGTTTCATAGCAATGGTAAATCATTAAGATGCTTATTTTTATTCATATATCTTTCTTGTTATTTATTATGAACCAAATAGCTCCTCCCAGTTTTAGCTTTATTTTCGAACATCAGAACCAATCATTCTGCCTCTTTACCATCAACAAATGATCCCACCGTTCCTTGTAGCTCTATAGGTCACCTTTGAATGAATACGAAATGGAAAAAAAATTGGCAAGAACATAGCTGTGTTATTTAGTCACAGGCAGAGTCTACAGGAGAACTCCAAAACCATCTTTTCTCTGGAATAGAGTAGTGAGGCCACAGCATCTTTGGCATTGATTTGTGCAAATGAGTCAAGCTCATTCCCTACCTTTCCATTATCCAGATAAGAAGGTGTGCAAGAAGTTAAAGGTTAAGTCATGATCATTACCTGGCACACCAGAGACAAGCAAATCAGCTTGCTCTGTGTCAGGGACATTGTTAAGTTTGGTTGCCATTTATTTCAGATGGCCCTGCAAAATCATAAACTTGAACTCTGCCTACAGCTGATTCAGGAGGGTACAGCTGCAATGTGAGGCCGTATCACAGAATGACTGAATGCAGTCTGTCACTGTCCCTTGGATTCAGGTTTCTTGTTCGGAGAAATGCAGGTGGCAGGTCTCAGTCATGACAGATGGTGGTAGCTGGAATCAGATGATTATGCTGATGCATAGAGCTTCTCCAGTTAAATATTTTGCATTTCCTCCAAGCCCCTTGTGTACCTAGTTTCATGTTTTTCAGGCCCTGCAGAAATTTTGGGTTATGCCTGCACCAAAGACAACACTACTGTTTCCTTTGTTCCCAAAGCAATTTCACACACTGTCCTGATTTTGCTTTGTACCAGATCAATTCCACTTAGAATTTTAACTAGAAAGGTCAGAAGGTGTGTATGTGTCTATAAATCTAGGATTCTGTCAGCCTATTGTATTTGGAGAGAGGGGAAAAAAGAGCAAGATTGGGCTAAATAAATGGTATTCAGTTTTAAATGAAGTCTCTCAATTAGTATTAAACATTTTTTAAACGATCAAGATATTAAAGGTAGAAAGATGTTAATGAACCTACGGAGAAAGTAACTTCCAAAGATCATTTTGTGCTTAGGATGATAATTGCTTTATGACATGTTGATGTCATTACAACATGAAATTAGGAGGGCAAAATCTTTCCAGAGTGCTTCTTCGGATACCCTGTTAGGAAGTTATTAAAAGGCAAGATTATGCCGGCAAAATGATTTTAGTATGTGTCTTTGGATACCTGCTTAGGAAAACATCAAGAACTGAGGTTGCAATGTAAAATGATTCCAGCGTGTCTCTGAGAATGGTCCCTCCAATGCTGTTACACCCAATGGTAGTGGAAGATTGAACTTGTAAGAAAGAATGTAAGGGCCAAATTGGTGGACATTAGTCTCACTTATGATGTCAGAATGAAATGAGACTATCATAAGCATCAGCATGGAACCTCAGCCCTCCGAACCATGCACTGTCTCAGCTGTGATGCTCACAAGACACTAGAACTTTCTAATTTTGCCTATGAGGATAACAATGAAGTCCTTTATTGAAGAACCAAAGCAGTTTTACATATTAGAAAGTTGCAAATAATATGTGCTAAGAAAGGTCAGTTTGCAGCCAAAATTCTAAATCGGCTTGAAATGCCATTTTGGTCAATTACATATATGAAGGCGGTCCCTGCGATTTTATCACCTAGTGATGTCACAGTTGCCTTGGCTTCTGAAATCACACTGTGCTGCTTGTAAATCAATTTAATTAAGGGCGCGTTTCTCAGAACATGTCTCTGTCGCTAAATGATGCGTGACTGGACATAATTTAACACATTTCCTCACTTTCGGCCTGTTGGTGGCTGCTTAGAAATTTACTTCTGTTTGGTGAAAGATACCCATGTCGGGACATATTTATAACCTCTGACTACATAAGCCCCTTCCATCTTGCTCAACGATGCCAGCAAAGCTCTCAATGAGATCTGAATTGAAGTTCTTTGCTATTTATGTATTTCATAAGCTCCTCAGAGAAAGTGCTCGGTATTATTATTAAGGTTATTATATGCATATGCACTGCCACTTACTTTTGAAGAGTAAATATTTGTGCTAATTATATCAGTGTCATCTACTGTGCTAATTATATCAATATCAACATGTTGATATTGATATAATTAATTAGCACAAAGATTTACTCTTCAGAAATACATGGCAGTGTCTGATTCGTTGCCATGAGGGAGCGTGAGTGAAGTAGAGACCTATAGCACTGTATCTGGGCTCTGATATGCAATCAGCTCTAATAATTATCTCATACTGTAGGTGGCCTTCGACAAGGAAATGGTTTTTTTCCAGGTTTCCTGGGAACTGGATGCTAAGATGAAAAGTGTTTGAGTAGATTTATTCCAACGTTCTACGTAGTGATTAACCAACTCTCTCCAAGTACAAAGCTGCTCTTCATTAACCCTGAAAATCCTGATAGAAAGGTAGGTGGAATGAATTAAAGTGTTTTACAAAAAAAACGTACACAGAATATAAGCCCCCTGAAGCAACTATTATTTAACAATATTCAGCCTGTTAATTTTTTAAAAGGAAAAACTACCCAGCAATAAGAATAAGAAAGGGAAGGAAAAAAAAATCTAAATCGTAAAGCATCAGAACAATGAGTCTAACTGAATTTGAGGCTTAGCATAAATTGTTGATAATTATATTAATGACAATCACATTATAATAATAGTTCACAAGTATTGTTTTTACTCTGTGTGAGATACAGTACTAAGGGTCTCCATATATTATTTTATTTAATGCTCATAATCATATTAAGCATAACTATTACTGTGTTTCAGAGATGAAGAAACTGAGGCTCAAGAAACACAAACTATCTGACCCAGTCATGTGGCTGGTGCCTCGGATGACCTAGACTCCCCCTGCCTCTCAGCCCCACCATGCCTTGCTGTCTTCCCAACGGATGTGCCCACCTAACCAGGGACAGGTGACTCGGGAGCTCCAGAGGAGTGATGGGAAAAGGGGTGGAGCTTGAACCTTATTTCTTTCCAGGAAGATTATCTTGGTGCTACCTAGAAAGAGATAGAAAATTCAGCCATAACTTCCCCCAGGAAGTCGGTACAAATAAGACTTACATATAACCACTGTTACTTCTCCAGCATTCAGAAGTAACACAGGAAAACCATCTTTTGAAACAAATATCAAGAGATAATGAAAATGCCAAACCTCCAAGTTTTACTAGAATGGTCCTGTCAGAAGGCCAATTTAGAAAATTAGATACTTCAAGGCCCTTTTTAAGATTCTCAAGTCCTAAGACAAACAAGGGAAATGGAAATGCAGAGTGAAGTGATAGGCCAACGCTGGATACCCCAGAAGAGCAAATCAAAGGGACTTTGAGCTTCCTTTCTTGTGTTCTTTTTGCCACATCTTTCAGTCTCTTCCTGCCTCTGTAGGATTAGAAGAGTGACAGGGTCTCCCCAAAAGAAAGCTTCAGAAATTATCTTTTGTTCTTGAATCGATGAAATGAAAGAAATTAAAAATTTCTCTTAAGTACGAGAAAGGTACTCCTGGCTTTCACCATGTGCTGGTTGACCATCATCATCTTTGGCCAACTATAACCTTGGAGATCTCCCTCAGGGGAAAAGCCAAATCCACATGGTTCATGTAAGCAATTCAGTAGGTTTCTACCCACTATGTTTTTGCTTTTTGTCATTGCCTACTGCCATTTTAGCCACCTTTATGAGAAAGAGACAGACAGACAGACAGACAGAGAGAAAGGAGAGAAGAGAGACACAGTTCAACGCACAAGAGTCCTTCTGTTTTTCTAGGCCAGCTCACACCCATCCTCTTCCATTGTTTTCCCAGGCCAGTACTAACAACTCGATGCCTTTCAATGAGGGAAATGTCCTTTCTTTACATCTACTGTGTCTGACACAATTCCCTTCATCTCTTGGGCCAATCTCCTAGTAACTCTGGGTTGCTCTTCTCAGAGCTCTACACATGGCATTTCACATGCTAAGTAACCCCATCTACCACTAATCTCAACTTCTTTCACCAAAGCCTTCTTTTTCCTTCCTATCCAAATCTAGTCTTTGGCTTTAAAGAATCAACCTATTGGTCTTGCCCATGCCTATCTGGCTCCTTCTACCCCATACTTCTCATTTCCTCATGTATGCCTTGCTAAGTTTAAAGGACACTGCCTCCAAAGAAGCACTCTTAAGTAATACAGCACATTTAATATGTGTTTTCATGTCTTTCCCCATATAACTAGCAGAATACATGGTCATGGGCAGCATCAGCACTTAAAAGTGCTTTTCATCCTCACAGAACATTCCTCTGAATTAGATGAGGCCCCATAGGTGGGCTTGAGTATGAGGCTCTTCTGCTCAGGTAGCTAAATGCATTCATTAAGCAATGGGCGCTTTGTTTCAGGTGAAGGTCACGGATTTATCACTTCTTTTGATCCCCTTTGACCAGTTCTTTCCTCCTCTGTGACACACCTTCTGTGAGAGGACACTTCAAAGATGTACACTGTTCGGGCAGAAAGTAGCCCTCTTGGTGCCTTCGATGCCTCTGCCATTCTTTAATTCAGTCTTACAGAGAAGCCTTTCAGAGCCTTTTCTCATCTGCCATTTGCTTTTTCTTCTCACCTCTTCCTTGTCCTTGAGTTGCTCAGGAGTAAACTGAGCTCTCGCTTCCCCCATGTCGTGTAGAAACTCTCACTAAGCCCCTCCCTCCTTCTCCCAGCTCCTGCGTCCTATGTCCTCCTCCTTCCTCGAGCAGGTCCTGGGCTTCTGCTGGAATCGTGGATTAGAGAAAATGCTTGGGAAGGCGGTGTCTCCACTCTGCACTCCGTGCTGTCTGCTGCCAGCCCCAGTCCTGTCTCCCACCTCCAGGGCACGTTGCTCCTCTTCCTTTTCTTGTTCCTTCTCTTGTCTTCTTTCCCTTTTCCTTCTTTTATTTTTTCTTCACAGTCTTCCTTCCTCTTGCTTTCCCTTCTCCTCTCTTGTCCTTTTGTTCTTTCTCCTTCCCTTCTGAATGTGGACCTTGCAAGTTAAGTAATTTCTCCACCTAGAATGATCAGACCTGGCTTTGAACACCAAACTGAGACACTCAAACACCTTTCTTTTGTTTTTCAGATTTGAAAGGAACTGACATGTTAATTTACGTCAGGGCCTGGATCTTTGATCGACCACTGAACACATTACACACTCCCAGAGAAACCCGCATCACCTCCCTGAATCCCAATCCCTTTATACTTGAATGAAAAGCAGGCTATTCCAGTTCATAATATCTCAGTTTAATTTAAACCTGTCGACATCATCACTGGAATCTGTCTTAATTTTAGTAGAAATACGATGTCTAACATGTACGTATTATATAATACTAGCATGCACTGTGCTAGGCACTTAAATCTTCATGTTTTCATATAGCCCATTGGGGTGGCAGAGGAAGAGCTACCTATAAAGGGTTTATATTTCAAGAAGTTACACACTTTCACCCTCCATAAGATGCCTCTCAGTACAAGTAACTGGAGGCAAAGGGGATATTTTGAGGCTAGAATCTTCCCATGTTTATAGGCAGTTACCGAAAGGGCCCTACTCATAATGTCCTTTCCTGAAAAAACATCCAAGGTTGGACCACTTCCACAAATGGGGCCAGGAAAATTCCCATGGTGCTAAAGCACTTGCTTCCAGGGGTTAGTGGGTCAACTACTACTCCCTTTTCCCAGTGGAGAAGTGCAACTTATCCCACGAGCAATGGGGCTAAAGGAGATCTGAGTGGCGTGTGGGAACGAGCACAAGACTGGGTGGGGAAACCTAGGTCCTCCTCCCAGCACTGCACCAGCTTGGTGGGACCCTGGGAAACCACTCCACCTGCCTGGTTAGGCCAGTCATTTAGTTTCATTATGCATCACAAACTTCTTGGGACTTCAAACAAAGAAACAAACAAACAAAAAAGCAATGCAGGGTCAGGGTTTCTGATTCAGTCACTCTAGAGTGGGGCCTGGGCCTTAGTAAGTCTTAAAAGCTCCCCATAATATGCAGCCATCATTGCAATGATTAGGTTAGACAGAACTCCTTAACCTTCTAGGCTAATCTAAATTTGTGATTCTCTAAATACAAGGTTGAAAACTAACCTTGAACTGAGATACTAGGCTGTAATGGCCACCTCTTTCGATAAGTCTCTTGCCATTTCCTTTTTGGTGGAGGATCGATATTGATCTGTGGTTCTGGAAACTTGTAATCACAGACCTACTACGTGCAGGATGCTTAGACAGCCTGACAAATGACTTGATTCATGCATGCTCAGCTGCTTTAAAGAGCAGAAGTCTCTTCTCATCAAACTCACTTCATCCTCGGGGAAATGGTCAGGAGCCCCAAGTACTTTTCCATCTGGAGAAGTCACTGGGGAGGGCGGCTCTGCTGCTGGGGCAGATGAGGAGTTTGGCTGATCTCCCTGTCTTTGCTGATAACTGCCCAGGGACTGGGTGAGAATCGTCCTTGTTGGCATCCCCAGCTTTATCCTTTCTACTCCGTTACCCCACAATTCCAGGAGGCATGAGGAACATAGTCAGAATGCCAGGCAAAGCCAAGGCAGGCATTTGCTTTGGTGCTGACTCCAGAGAGAAAGGAAAATACCCTTAGATACTCAAAAGATTTGCATCTGAGGGAATGTTACATTTTCAGAGATGTTCAATCTAATTCCTTCTAAATCCCAAAATTCACATCCTGTCTTTCTCCAAAGAAAGATTGCAGGCAAAGGGTCAGAATTTGGTTAGACACCAAAGCAGATATATTTTAGACAAAAGCCAAGTGGATACATGACTCTGTAGAATGTTCTAGAGAAGCTGCCCTCCTGTTCCATCTGTGGAACAGCTGTGTCCCTTTCGACACTGTGCTCGTGGCACTCATTTTTCCTGGAGGGACTCTCTTACTCTCCCACCCCCTTTCCACCTTCCAACAGCCAGGCAATCTTGAGGGCCATTTCCTACCCTGTGGCAGGAAAACCGTTCGTGTTTTGGTACACAAATAGGAAGGTGTGTGACAAACTAGAGACACACACGGCATCAGGGAGAAAGTGGTGGCCTAGAAAACCTCCCAGTCCCTGACTTCAGGGTAAACGATCCCTGCTTAACAAACCAACGTTCATTGCTGGTAAAATATTTCAAACCTTTTCACATTAAAGCAATATATTGATTAGTTGTACTATATTAATGTATGATTAATGCAGAAGCCACACAAATTATTAGGACAATGAATCTCAGTACTTCAAGTGCAATTTTGTTTGCAAGGTCACTTATCATCATACCTCCAAACCTGAGCTGAAGTCACCACCCTCTCTGTTCTGTTCTGGACATATTTTGCTGAAATGTAGAGAGCAATGGAGACTCCAGTGAGCTCTCTTTGCAGATGAAGAGTCTGAATCTAGAGAAGTTTTGGGACTTGCCCATACACATGTGACCAGCCCGTAGCAACCTTTGTAGGGAACAGAACATGCATCTGTCACATGCCCTGGGCTCCACAGGCACTAAAGAGACCCTAAAGAGGAAATGCTCTTAACTCTGAGCTTAAACAGGAGCACTGGAAGTGGAATCAAGAGAAATACATGTGATCCAAGCTCTGTTACCTAGTAGTTTTGTGGCCTTGAGCCTGTCTGTGACCTTCACAGACCTCAGTTCTGACCCTGTACATTTAGCTGAGGATGAAGACAATGTCTAAAGCCCCTTCCAGAACTGTTTTTCTGGTGTAAGACACGTTTCTGCGTTTGGCTATCCTGTGGTGTATGTGATATCAGTTTTAGAAGAGACCAGCCTGGTGCTAAACACTAATGTCAATCCTGAGTTAAGTTGCCCATGGTTTATAAAGTGTAGAACATTCTAGAATTATTCATCTTTTTGTGTATGACAGTCTCATTTCAATAAGTGAAAACAAAATCCATGATTCCCATGTCTTTGTATCCTTGATAGTACTGAAGATTTGTTCTACAAATGAATTCTTGGCCCGCTGAGCCCTAGCAGAAATGCAATGCAGCTCACAAGGAGCAAGACCTTCTCTGTTTATCAACAGCAGAGAGATATATGGTGGAGCCTTAATGTCCACCCATTTCAAAGCTCCACATCTGGCCAAATGTGCATTGAAAATATTTTTTAAAAATTTGCATCTGAACTGATCATGTGTAGTATCCTTAACATTATCCCCTAAGTAATACAGTACAACCATATTCACGTGGCATTTACTTTGCATTGGGTATTAGATGTAAATACTCAATAAATAAGTTGTTTTACATAAGAGATTTGAACATGTTCAGATTTTGGTATCCAAAACAGAGATACTAGGGAATGACTTCACTTTTGGTCCATCTAAAACCTCTTTTGCTTCAGATTGATTAGCTCTCAGTCTGAGGTTACATAGATGATCTGTCAGATGGTAAATGAAAGAGACAGCCCAAGATCAAGACATTTGAGGAGAGGGATGCTATATATTTGAAAGGCTAGGTAATATTTTAGGAAGATACTTCCAAAATATTTCCCATATGAAGTAATGCCAGATTTTATTATGTACTTTTTAACTTGTCAAAAGAGCCCTTTCCATCCATAAGTAAATAAACAATACCTTTTGGGTTGATTTTTCTGAAGTGCCTGGAAAATTCTTTTGGAAAAAGACTGAAAATAATCAATAAAGAGAAAGCTCTGCTCATGTTGTAAATCTAATCCAAATCTTGTTACTACATTTTTTTCCTCACTGATGAAATTGTAATGTTCTACAGAAACCTTTCCTAGAGCATTGCTTCCCCCTCCCTTTTTCGGTGGATCAGGAGAAAGCAGTGTTAGCATCTGGCATGCTTCCCCTACAAATACTGAAGCAGGCAGGCACTTCCTGAACATATTCCTATCACAGAAACACTTTGCTTTGCATTTCTGCTTTTTACCTCAAGGTCACTCAAGGTTCATTGGAAGCAACAGTTTCAAGGGTGCTCCAGGTGTCTCCTCTTGCATCCCTAGATTATAAGTCATTGCATTCAGTTGTGTGTGATGTACCCAAATCCTTTCAGTTGGCCAGGCTTGAGCTGCTCTCACTGTCTTTGGAGTCCTCAGGGTGTCCTGATATGGTGCCAACTGAGACCCCTGAGCCCTGACAGGATGTTTCACTGTGGAGATCACCAGCCAGCTCTTGCCTTTGCATGTCTCCAGAGATCTTCCCCATTCTTAACCACCTAAGGCTCAACCTTAACATTCAGAAAGGGAAGGAGCCGCCTTCTCAGTGGGGACCAGGGTTATGCTAACTGCTCCCATGGTTCAGCTGGGCTAAGAAGCTGCTCCAGATACACGTTACAGAGTAAGACGGGGCAGCAGGCTTCCTACATCCAGACCTCGTTGGCTGAGTCAGCCGAGGGGGCTCGCAGCCAATGCCAGATGAAGGGGAGTTTTATGACAGTAACTCTTGGCAACTAAAATCAGACTGAGCTTGTCAGTTCATTGCACTGACACTAAACTTCAAGTAAGAGAATCATAGCTGTGGATCTTTATAGCTGCCTTGCAAATGGCACTGACGAAGAAGGAGGCCCTCCGGTATCCCAGAGCAGCAGGTCAGCTAATCAGCAGTGCAGATCAGCCCCAAATCATTTCTGTTCCACGTTATGGTGTCCTTCTGTGATTTCAGTGTTGATTCTGGGAATCCATCATGTTTTAGACTAAGGAACAAAGTCAACCTTTGAATATCTTTGAGAGTGTAAAGTGCTGGCCACAGCACTGCCTGTGCGCACAGTGCCCTTTGTGCTGGGCACAGTGGCAGGCCTGAAGCACCTAGTGCCCAACTTTTGATGGGTCCCCTGAGATATGGATCCCATTGGGGATCTTAAAAGCTATATCACCACCCACCATCTGACTCAAGTTGACAAGCAAAAAGGTCAACCTCAGCAAAAGGGTTAAAGCCAGTTGACTCATTAGATTTGGCAAATATGGGCATAGTAAGCTGTTTTTCTCCAAAGCTTTTCCTAGGATACCAGATGTGAGATTGAGAAGCCAGTATCTGTAAGTTTCCATCGGGTTATAAAATGGGCTTTCCTCCAAGCCAGACACAAGTCCTAAATGAGATTGGTTAGTTCACTAAGTAGGCACTGGAGGAGCAGGTCAAAATGACCTAACAGGACCTCGGCTTGTAAACATTACTCCTAGAACACCTCTCTGAAACTGCACCTTTATTCACCCTTTATCATTTCACATACGAGGCTGTTAATCTGGAGTAAGAATCTGTCTCCAAACAGGGCTGATCCCAAGTGTTCCTTTAGGTAACAGTTCAAAACAGTTGCCCAGTGAGAGTCTTGCTTACCCTCCAGTCTTGCCCAGGCTTCTTCTCATCTCAGACTGGCTGCTACAGTGTGGGCCAAGGCGAAGCTCATGTTTTAAGCAGTGTTAATTAGAAGCAAGCCTCTTATAAATAACCCATGCCCACAGCCTTCGTGGTGTACATACATTCAGCAAACCGAACCCAACAGATTGTGTTCAGAATGGTTCAGCAGGAAGGCCAGTGACTTCTGTGCCCTTTCAGCACCCATGCAGACAAAGGAGTCCAGATAGAAGCCCAGGCCGTATTATCCTTGTCTCCTTCGATCATAGTCCCTGTCTTAGATTAAGTTCAAAGAAAGTATGTAGAATTCATGTGTCCTTTCTCCCTCCCTTGCCCCCTCCTGTCTTCCCTCCTCTCTTCTTTCCTTCCTTCCTTGCTTTACTTGCCTGCCTGCTTCCTTCCTCCTCTTTCTCTTATTTGCTTACTTTCTCTCTGGATTTCTTCTCTTTCCTCCTTTCTTTCTCTGGAAAAAGCAAATAAGATGAGAAAAAAAAATGTGGCTTTCATGTGTTTTGGGGGGCCAAAGCAGGTTTGAGTAATTGGAACCAATTAACTTAAGTGAAAATTTCTGAAGCTGTATTTCATTTGAGTGTTTGGCATTTTCAGAAGAAGGCTGTAATTATGTTGCTTGGAAAAATAATTGGTGGTTTGGAGCCACACAGATGTACAACGGTACCCCTGAAAATATATGCATTTTCTGGGAGTGATAGGAAAATGTGGTGATTCCTAGGACCCATTCCCCAAATTCTTTTTAAACTTATTTTGTCTTCTGCATCTGTTCTTTTAAAACCACAAGAGCTTAGCACAGTTCTGCAGTGCTGTTCAGGGAGTGGGGTGGGGAAGTCGGAGCTGAATTTTCCATATTCATGCCCTCAAATAGACCCTCAGAGGTCCCCTGTGGGAGAAAAGAGAAACTCAAGCCCAGTACAATAACATACGCTTCTGGGGTCTCCATCCTCCTCGAATCTATTTTTAAAAGCATGCTTTAGTAAATTATATATAACACATAGCACATCATGAATGTATGTGTACAAAATGATAAAGTGGAATCACTCTGGGCTCTGGATGTCACTCTGTTCCTTCCTTTGTACACATTGGCATCAAGGGTGAGATGTCACCTCCAGAGACTGGCCTCGCTGGCATGTGGATCACCGTTGCCTGTCTCCCCCTGGGCCTTCACGTGGATCCACTGCATGGCCCACTGGGTGGCCTGGAGATGACCATGCAAAGCAAAATGTGTCCTCTGCATTCCCTGGCACTGAGAAGCCACGGGCACAGAGAAACAGCCCTGGTCAGCCCCTCTACCTCTCATCATTCCCGTGAAACTGAATCTATTTCTCCACTCATAGTCTTAAAGGAGAAGAGGACGTGGCACCAGTAGAAATTGAAACTCCCAAAGTCACACTGGAGGAATTTGTAGTGAAACAACACAAAACGGAACAAAATATAGCAGAAGAGGGTGTGAGATGACTGGTTCACCAGCCCCTGCAGGACCGGAGGTTGGAGACTCGGCTGAGCCACTGCACTGGTTGCATCCTCCGGAAGGTCTGACAGTCCCCCTCCTCACACAGGGCCACTACTCAAAGACAACTGCTGGTTATTTGAGGGAGGTTATACCAAAGAGAGTTACGTCAGTCCCTCCATCCAGTTTTCCAGGCCCACATCCATGCGGCTCTTCCAAACCAGGGAATACAATACGGGAGTAGAGTGAGACTGCGTGCTTAGATGTTTGCTGGTAACCGAAGAGAGAGTCCCCAGCCCGACGCCTACCAAAACCAGGTGGTGAGTTAACATCCCTCAGGAAGTCTTATAAACTGAGCCCAGGCTCAAAACTCAGCCAGAACAGATAGAAATGTTAGAGGGAAAGAATATATCTCTGTCCTCCTTTTTTGACAAACTTTAGAAGACAAGGGCCGCGCAGTGAAGGGACTGAACCTGAAGGATGATTCGGGTCACCCGATGGATAGCGTGATGACACCACCCTGGGTCAGTCTTTCTCCTCTGGAGCAGCCAGAAGCCACCCCGGCTATGCTTCACTAGCCACGAGGCACCGACATAAATCAGGCAAACCACGTAGGCAGGATTATTGAACTCAACCAGCCTATTGACATTTGTTTGCCAGCCGCTACACAACAAACCACATAAGGCAGCATCGAGAAATAAAAGAAACTATAAGCATTTTTGAAACTAAATGAAACACTCTGGCTAAGTTCCAGAGCATACTCTTATATGCTTTTGGTGAGGGGTGATGGGGACCTAAATTTCATTAGCTAAAATCTTTTAAAGCATTATTTATATTCAACTTTTTAGAAATGAAGAATTTGCCTTTTAATGACAAATCTGCATTTCATCGTAAAGATGGAACATGACATCCTTGGCTTGGTTACTCTCCCGAGAAGTAGGCCCTTGTTTGTGCAGTGTGCTTAGAATAAAGTAGAAGCAAAGATGACAGCAGATTTATTTCGGGCACTGGAGAGTGGATGCGTATAAATCTAAGAAACTGGAGCCATGAACAATGTAGCTTCTATTCCAAGTGATTCCGATTCCATTTGACACAACTTTTGAAGTAATGTCATTGTTCTATTGTTTTCCATCACATCTCTAAAAATAGGACAGGCCATACCTATAAGAGATATTTCAGAATGATTTGAGATATTTTTATTAAAATTTTTTTAAGTAGTCTCAGTCTGTCAGAATCATCATGTTAGGAGCAGTTATGTCAAAAACAAATTTAAATACTAAAATAGCAGACATTGAGAAAGAACCGGTGTTACATGTTATTACAATCCTTTGAAATGTAACACCTTTAAAACTATAACTTCATAGTAAATATTTTATAGTAAATATTCACTTATAGTAAATAATTTCTTATTGAGTTAGTGTAAACAATACATTAGTAAATAGTAATATTTACAGATAATATTTACTAATGTATTTATTATAAGTTAAGGTAATTTATCATCACCATAATCAAATAATAACTATAGCCTATGTTTGATGTTGACTTCAGATTCCGAATGAAAGAATTCTGCTACTATAAAGAATAAGTCAAGGGCCAGAGGGTTAGCTCAGTGGTTCCGGCGCCTGCCTCGCAAGCGCAAGGTCCTGAGTTCGATCCCCAGTAACCACATATAATGCTGGGCGTGGAGACACGCCCACCAACAATCAACGCTGCATACCACAGTGCTGGGTGTGGTGGCTCACATCTGTCATCCCAGCACTCGGGAGGATTGCTGAGTTCAAGGCTTGCCTGGGCTACATAGTGAGCTCAGGGCCAGCCTGAACTATAAAGTGAGACCCTGCCTCAAAAAAAAATTTTTTTTGGTTTAGCCAACTCTTCACTGGGTGACAAAGATGACTATGGCCATCTTTCTTATGTGAACACAAGACATGACCTTCTTTTCCAGAACCATGGAATGCATTAAGTTCATGAACAGAGGTACCACTGTATATATAGTTTATATAAAATCTGTACCTCTCATGATCCCTAATTGCTACAAAGAGATGTAAAACTACAAGTGGCAGGTTATATTATGGACCCCAGATCATTTCCCAACCTTTTGGTACCAAAGACAAGCTTTGGGACTCGAGTCATGAAGAGTGAGTATACACATTCCACACACTATCCTGTTTCCTATAGTTACTTAGAGATCATGTGGTAAGGACAGGGGATAAAAGACAGAAGTCCTGGACCTTGACTTTCATTATGGTGCAGAATCTCATACTATTGCCCAAACCATGTTAAAACTGCCATGGGGAGGATAATCCTTACTTTCTTAAGGGGCCAAAACTACAGCACTGTTCACTTGAACCATGAGTTACTCACCCTCATGCCGTATCTTGGCCTTGAATCATTGAGATAATTAATTCCAATCACCTCCAGCCTAAAATTCTGAGCAGAATCTAAGCAATATTTACTGTAAGTCAAGGTATATTTATCAACTGCTATTCAATATACAAGTCAGCCAAATGCAATGGTCATTTTCCCAGTCCACCTCTAAGATGCTTCATGTAGAATAATATTCATGAACCAAGACATAAAAGAATCCAGAGGACTATGTCAAAATACATTGGATTTCCAAAGTGAGACCCTGTCTCAAAAAAAAAACAAAAAACAAACAAACAAAAAAATACATTGGATTTCCCTCCAAAACACTGGAGTGTGTGTGTGTATGTGTGTGTGCGTGTGTGTGTGTGTGTGTGTATGTGTGTGTGTGTACCTAGTTACAGTTCAAAGAGTATTTGCTTTGGGACAAAGGTTTGCAAAGGAAGGATTTGAGAGAGAGGAGGCTGGTTCAAACTTTTTTTTTTGGATCTCACTTTGTAGTTCAGGCTGGCTCTAAGCTCACTATGTAGCCCAGGCAAGCCTCCAACTAAGCAATCCTCCTGCCTCTGCCTCCCGAGTGCTAGGATTACAGGCGTGAGCCACCAAGCCCGGCACTGTGGTATGTGGTATTGATTGCTGGTGGGTGTGAGTCTATACACCCAGCATTGTATGTGGTTACTGGGGATTGAACTCAGGACCTTGCACTTGCAAGGCAGGTGCTGGAACCACTGAGCTAACCCTCCGGACCTCAAACATTTTTTTTTAATTTGGACTTAAATTGAATATGAGTATTAGTTTGCAAAATCATAATGAGCATCAAAGCAGAATTCCTCTGATTCTTCCAGGAAGGAACCGCATAAAAATGATTTTTTGCAGAGAGACAACTGAAAAGACAGTTATCCCATAGACACCTTGCCTCGGCAAGAACAAGGAACTTGAATTTCTGCAGTGAAAACAGCAGCTACCTCTCCAAGACCACCACTTGCTCTGACACCAGAACAAAGTTGCATTTAAACTGTTCAGAATTCCATATACATCAGTTCTCTGCTTGGGCCAAGCAGCTCCCGAGGCAGATGGTGCACAGCATTTGAAACTTGGTATTATTCAAATGACACAAGCCTCCATTGCTCTCCGTCACACTAAAGCATGAAGACTTCACACCCAACGATTCTATCCGAGGGGCTCTCTCTGTCTCCATTTGCAGCATGGGACAGATAAATAAATACTCTTTAGATCAAGTTGTCTGCCTGATGTTGCTTAGAGAAACAGAGACTCTAATGATCAAGTTGGTGGAGCACGGGGCCATTATCGTCTTCCTGGGAGACCTGCTGTTGGAGGGCGAAGTGTGCAATATGTGGCAATATGACTTTAAGAAAGTATTAACATGCCTAAGATGACTTGGAATTGCCAGCCTTCTGGGCTGTTGTGGGGGACATTGGAAGAAATCGACGAACATTTCCAGGAGATTACAGATATCACAGGGGAAATTGTTAGCTAGCACTGTGTACACAGAGCTGACTTTAGACACCTGCAAAACCCAAAATCACTGTGAAAAGAGAGAAAGGGAAGGGAAATGAAAAGGAAGCCAGGATGCTGAAATGGGAACAGTGCTCCGGCCTTCCAAAGCCTCTAGCTCATTCCCCACCCAAAGCTCCCTGGAGCCAGGTTCCCTTACCGACTGGCATCTCCAGTCCATCTGGCTTATCCTGGCTTGCTGTATTTGCTAAAAAGCCACAGTAAAGATCTGCAAGTGCCTTGGTTTTTTTGGAAGAAGCAGGCTGCAAAGCAAAGACCGCAGCAGAAGCCATCCTGTCAGCATTTGTTTCCAGAAACCACTTCTACAGCTTTAGGAGACAAATCCTGACCTGTATTCTTGCCTTGCCCGTCCATCCATCAGCCCACTGGTCTCGGGAATTTATTTATTTATTTTTGACAACTCCTGGGAGACAGATGTTTATCAGGACGCAAGAGGAACCTGCACTTCCACAGGCTTCCTGGGAGTCATGCCCGCTCGCTCTCCGCTCTGAAAACACCGACTTCAGATGCCATGGGCAGAAGTGACGGGAGCCTACAAGAACCAGGCCATGACTGCTGGAAGCTTGTGTGTGTTACCATGAACCCACCAAAGGGAAAACTTTGAAACATTTTAAAAATGCAGGTGCACAAATTACTCATGCCAGGAGCGGCAGTGGCACTTTGTAATAAAATCTTATGTTTATTTTCCACTGTTGAATACACATACCTTAGTGTTCCCAGAGAGGGAAGCCTACAGTGCTATCCAATGAACAGTTTGCAGATGGATTAAATACATGTACCAATGAAATAAAACGTGCAGATTTGGGGCTTTTTGCCTCCTACCTTTGCTCTGGGCCTGAGTTCCCCGATGATGACACGGGAGGTTTGCGCAAAGATCTGAAGTCGAGGGGATTAGTTTAAAGAGTCAGATGGAAAAGGACACAAATGAAAATACTTCAGAGTGAGCCTGAAAACCAAATCTTAGTAATAAGCAATTCTCGCTTTGGAGCCTGTGAGAAATGACAGCAAGGGAGGGAAGCCTGGGATGGCTTCCAGCGGGCAGGACGATGCCCACCCAGGGAAGCGTTGTGGGGTTTGTCGGTCAGTGGTTCTTGAGGAGACTCAGAAAGGGTGCTGCAGTAAGGGTCCTGTGGCTAGTATTTTTTTCTGAGGCTTGTGGTTTGCAGGGACAAAGTATCTTGAAGGTGCTGCCTTCTGTTTGGGGCACTCATTCATTTGAGTGGAAATGAATTTCAGGCCTGATGGTTGAATACACTATCACTGACGTGATGAAGGACACCAATTACGCCACACACAGTATCAGACCCCCTTAGGCTCACCACGTAGTGGTGCTCACAATCTATGCATGTGCGACATGAGGAGACAGAACGGACAGACGGACAGACGATGAACTCCACAAAAGTAACGGGAGCTCACCCGCTAAAGGTATCGGGATCTCCAGCCTGCAGAAAAATCCACGAGCCACGATTTGGGAGAAAGGATAGAAACGCTTTCTTTGCTGTTCTACACATTTTGGCCCATGAAGAGGAAACAGAAACCTTGGTGGTCTGCGCCTCTGTCCTGTGGCATAGGAGCCCACACGGGACTTCCTTTCACTGGCTGCCATTTGGACTCTGGAGCTTTCCTCATTTGCTAGCTTCAGGCAGCTTCCTAGATGCCTGTTCGAACTAGTAATGAAAAATTCTAAAGACAGGTCGGTAAACCACTGCACATATGCCCACATACACACACTGGCTTAGGCCGACCGCTCTCCACCCACCTGACCCCCCTTGAGCCCAGGGCTGGGCCGCTGGTGCCACTGACCTTCCTGGGGACAGCAGATTCCAAGCTGCCCCACAGGGAATGAACATTCTGGAACATCTCTTATCTCAGGGAAGTAGGAAAAGGGGCATGGAACTAACCTCTGTCTCAGAGATCCTAATGAGGATGCACGGTAGTGCACTCTCACCCAGCCTGGTGACAGAATTTGCATCTGCCACAAAGGGGAGCTCCATTTCCTGTCTGTCCAAAGTTTGCAATCTGTTCCGGTTCAGCCACACTCCACAGAGGCAGTGGAGGTGGCACCAAGCACCCCTTCCTGGGTATTATGAACATGGACAGAAATGTTGGGCCTCATTATCCCCACTGTCCTTAGAGAGGACAAAGAGGAGAGCAGAGCACAGACCAGCCCCCCTCACCTCTGTGTCCTGCCCTCAGCCCTTCTGAAGCAACTCCCTGGCACATGCAGGTTGATCGGCAGCCACGAGTGGTGTGCCCACCAGATGGATCAGCGGTGGCACGTGCACAGCTGGGTAAACCTGGCATGGAGGTGTTTCAGCCAGTGTGCGAGAGCTCACTCTCCATCAGCGGCCATCTTGTGTTTGTTTAAGTATCCACAGATGAAAGGGAAAGAAAGAGAGAGAGAGGGACAGACAGACAGACAGAAAAACAGGAAGACACACATACAGAGAGAGAGAAAGAGAGAGAGTAAGAGAGGGAGAAAGAGAGAGAGAATCTCCACCCCTCTCTTCCTTACAGATCTGTGCTGTGATTCAGCTTGCTGGGCCAAATCCTTTGGCTCTGTTTCTGCACCTTTATGCTGCTGAAACAAGATTTGCCCTGGCGTCAGGGCTACCACCTGCCAGATGCTCTTCAGCTCCTGTTTACTGGAAAGCTCTCTTGGGTTGTGGCTGTCTCCACAGCTCGTTCTGCGGGAGGGAAGGAAGCACGTTGGTCTTGAGGTGACTCCCAGTGGGTCGCCAGCATCCTCTAGACGGGCGTCTGCCCTGCTTTATCCTCGGTGGGAATCAGCTACCTCTGACATAAGCAGTTTTGTGTCTAACAGGCAGCACAAGCCTTGGGGAAAAACTCTCTTGGAAGAAGGAGCAAGAGCCTAGGCCAGACGTTGTGGGGCTGGGAGGGGAGCCATTTTAAAGCCATCCTGAATATTCAATTGCAAACTCAAGATTTTGACTATTGTGGAGATTTGGCAGGTGAAAAACATGAGACGAAAGGAAATGAAGTGACGGCCGACAGAGTGGAGAACATGACTTAATCAGCAGCTCAAATCAATGAGTCGAAGGCAACTGCCCCCAGCAAAAATCAATGGGAGAAAGGCCTGCTGGCCACATCCCTCCTGGATTCACTGCTGCCTAGGACCGTCCAGCACTCTGCCCAGCCCACTCACACCTAGCCTAAAAGGCTGACTTTGCCATTAGTTAGCTGCTCCTTAAATAGTTCCTAGAAATTCCACTTCCTATTTGTGTTAATAAAGACAGAACAACTGTCACAACAAACCTTCCATCTCAAAGGATTAACACACTAAGAGTTTAATCCTCCCCACGCAAAGATTAATATGGATAGTCCTCTTCTTCCAGCTCTTCTAAGTGTCTCTGCTCCAAGTCATGACTCAGGGGTCCAGGCTTCTCCCACCTTGAGATATCTCCAGCTCTGACTCAGGCTGTCCTGGTAACAACAGCTTGGTAGAGAGTATGAGTCAGGCCCATGTCGTATACAGCCATCTTGGCCTGGAAGCAACACTTGCTACTTCTGCTCACATTTCTCTGGCTTGTTTTGAACACTTGGCCATGGGTGTGAGGAGCAAAGCCCTAGCTAGACATCTTCAGTGTTGGAATCATTGGTGTGACCGTGTCCCCTCCTCCAAATAAACTTCACCCCCTGACAAATAAAATAGACCCCCAGGACCGCCAACTGGAAACATTCCACATTGAGTCCATCCTGGACATTGTCCTCTTTCCTTTGAAAACCCAAGCGTCATTGCTGCCTTCCTGGCTAACCCATCATAGCCTATTCTGCCGTCTCTTCCTCTTACTTCTTTTACTAAACTTACTGAGACGTATTTTTCTTGCCCTTTGTACGTTGTTACTATTCCCCAGAACTTGTCCTGGTTCTATGCTTGCACCGTTAGTTCTTGTCCTTAAAGTCATTTGCTCTAGTTACTGCAGAATGACTTTCTACTGTGGGCAAATTCAAGTCCTAATTTAAGACACTTGCTGAGATTAAAGCTACAGGTGATGGGACATTTATTACTTTATTTATTTTTGTCTTCTGGGATTTTGGGGGCAGCAGGAACTCTTCTGTAGACTGGGCCTTCTGAAAGCTCAAGAAATAGCAAGTGCCCTGGTCAAAGTACAGTGTATGATATATGCAGTTCAAGTCTCAACCATGGTCTTCCTCTACAGATATTTGCCAAATGTATAGGTTCTGAGATTCTAGGGGATAGTATGGGAGAAATAAGAAGTTGTATTCCTTTAGGGAGATGCTGCACCCTTCCACCTGTTCAACAAATCGTACTTACTTCTTATCAGTATTTTCTGTATAAGTTACCTGAAATGAGATCATAATGTCACCCTACTTAGAAAGCTATATGAATAGCATCGGCAAAGCCACGTTTTTCTGAAGTTCATGGCCTTCCATAAACGGAAGATGCACTGCTGATAATCCTTTAGTCTTTCAGTGGAGGCATATTCACTGGCTGCTGTCATGTGCACTGTTACAGGCCCCAAGGAAATGAATGGATTAAGTGTGGCCTCTGGGCCAAAGATGTTGTCATATCATAAAGGACATAGATAGAAATCATGACAAATAGCTACAGTAGAATGTAAGCTCTATCTTTTGCTTCATTCAAGATCCCAAACTAGCATAAAATGAACACTACTTAGCCATGTGTAGAAGGGAAGCGATTGGAGAACATTCTGCTGCATGAAGACTGATACCTGAGTTGGGTCTTAGGAGATGAGATCACATTTTCTTTATAAATGAGATGATATGAAAAGAGCAACCTAGTTTACAACAATAGTATTTGCAAAGAAAGAGAAGTATGAATTAAAAGCACGTAATGAAACACGTCTCCATGAGGTAGGAGCTTACTGCGTATGCATGTTTCCAAGTGGGAACAAGATGGTCAATAGCAAAACCAGTTTAGGTAGAGAGCCACAGAATGCTTATTGTGACAGTTTAGAGCCTTAAGGAAGTTTGAAAAGGGGCAAGGAAAAGAAGCTGCATTTCTGAGTAATTCTTGCCAGGAAAAGAAAGCCATTCAGGCTACTTGTCAGACTGTCCTCAGGGCTCAGGCTTTCTGCCCTCTGTTTGCACCTCTGTTGTTTCCATTCCAGCAGATCCCTCCTGCGCTGTGCCCTTGTAAGTGTCTGTGATACCTCTCCTCGGCCCGGCCTTGCCTGCTCTTTCCCGAACAGTCCATCATATGCTGATTGCAATCAAGTTCCCCAACCATACCGAGAGGCCCTGTATCCAAACATCACTTCAGAGTACATCAACTTTAAGCCATTTGAGCCTGATTCCTCTCCAGTCATTTTGTTAAGAGAACTTTCTTCTGTCAATTAGATGGCAATTTTTTTTGATGCAATGGAATGAATCACCTTCCTCAGATCGTGTCTCCTACCATCCTGTCTGCTGTGCCACCGCTCAACAGAGTGGCGGCCCCATAGACATTCTCAAATACATACATATCCCTTAAATCAAAGAGACTATTTAAAGTGAGCTCACCTATGCTAGAAGTAGGGGCCCACCCAAGGTCTACTGAGCCAGCTGTACTCAGAGCCAGCCTGCATACTTAATAAAGACTCTCCATGGTCTTTATGAACGTGGAAATTTGAGAATCAGTGGCTTACAGGGAGGTTCAGCAAATTCTTTCTGTAAAGGGTCAGGCAGTAAATAATTTAGGCTTTTGAGTCAAATATAGTCTGTGTTGCAAATTCTTCTTTCTTTTCTAACCCTTTAAAATTGAAAAAAAAAATCCACTCATAGTCTGTACAAAAAAGGTCATAAATTAGGTTTGACCCACTGCTTATAGTTAGTCAACGTCTAGCCAAAAGCAGGAGTTCCTCAACCTCTTCAGAGACATCAGAGATAGGAAATCCAGACAATATGGGGAGAACGCTCCACCCCTTTTTTGGCAGGAAGCAGGACCCGCTTGCCCTGCAGCTTCCCCTTGCACCCTACTATGGTGAGAAGGTGCTGCTCGCTTTGGTGGTTGCCCCCTCACCTGGCCGGGGCCACGGGACAGTTCGTTCTCTCTGTCTGCTCCTGGCACCTGCCCCCTTGGGTTCCCTCACATTAGGGACCTGACACCTCTCAGTGTCCTCACAGACACATGGGCATGGGAGACCCCAGAGCTAGAGTGGGGTTTGCGGATCCCCACCCCTGGACAGGTAGCAGCTTTCTGCAGTCCAAAAGCCAGCTCCTAAGCGGCTCAGGATGACCTGTGCAGTGCCCTACACACCTGTCTCTTTTAGACCCTCCATGCCTTTCCCACTGGGGCCCTCAGAAGCTCTGTCCCATCCACAGCATCTGACAGTTGTTAAGAGACCTCTCTCCTCATTTAGCTCCTCAGTGAGGTGTGAATTTGCACAGACAATTCGACACATTTTCCTGTGTGTTTCTCAGTATATTCATGCTGCCCAGCAAATTTTTGACATTTCAGAGTGCTGCTCTAAGCTGCCCATGTTAGGGACCTGACCCTGACCCCGACTGGTTCTTAAAGGAGGAGAGCCAGAATAAACACACACAAACAGCCCTTTGCAGGGCACGTCTGAGCCCGGCAGCTCCGGTTATGTGTTGCAGTTCATCCTCCCGAGGCCGGGATGAAAAGCACAGCCAGCCCCCTCCCAGATAGCTGGTGAGGAGCTCTGGCTGCGGGCTGGGCAGGCGAGATGACCCATCCAGTCCCCTCCGATCCGAGGGTCCTGTGATTTCTCACACGAGTCCTGTCCATGCTCGGGGCTCATACAATCAATTAAAAACACAACAGAATATTCTTCTACAGGAGGGAAATGAAGCATAGCAGCCTTCCTATCGGATCCAGGCCTCATTTTTCCAAGTCACCACCTTACTCTCCTCTGTAAAGCGCTAAATAGCCTGAGACCCAGTTATCTCTGTGACAATCTCTCCCCAGGTGCCCCATCATGGTAATTATGCTCAGCGGGAATGCTCTCGCTGCCCATCTCTGGAGTTAAACTCATTAAAGCAGGAGGCTGAGAAATCTCCACAGAGGGTCCCCACCTAGAAAAGATGGGCGCACTCCCCTTCCACAGCTGCCAGGACTGGGGCCTGGAGGAGTTCGGAGTCTGGATTTCCACCGAGCTTACTTTAACCTGAATTTGCTGCCCTGGTTGGTACTCTGGGAAAATCCTTACAAGGGGCCAGAAATGAGGAAAAGCAGAAAAGAGGCTGCAAATACGTTCTGTTTTGTGAAATTAAAAATGGATTGAAACAAAACCACTAAAACTATTGGTAACAAATATTGACTGTGATAAACACATTCTCTTTTTCCAACTTAAAAAGAGATTTTCCTCCATCAAACTTCAGAGGCCTGAGTATTTTCCCTGTGCACTGTAAAAAGAGTAAGTTTCAAGAACTTCTGCAGGCTAAAGGTTTAGCTGGAGGCAGGAGGTCATCTGGGGCTTGGGAGGAGGGAGATGGTTCTGTATCAGAGAAAGACACAGTTATAGAGATGCCTCTGGCTGGAGGTCATAGAGCAGATCAGAGCTGGGGTCAAGGGTGGAAACTGGGAGGGAAAAAAGAATGGGAAGGAATATGAACAGCGAGGGGCCAAAGCAACTCCATGGTGGGTATGGTGGGTAACGTTAACGGAGGACATTCCCTCCTAACCGAAAGGGAAATTTCTAAAGGGAAAGCAGTAAAAGTTCATGTCAGCTTTACATTATTATAACAAAAGACCAGAGATAAATCAAGCTAATGAGAGGAAAGGTTTCTTTTTAGCTCATGGTTTTTGGAGGCTTTGGTGTATGCTCCACTGGCTCCATTATTTTGAGCCAGGGCCAAGGCAGCAGCCCTGGCCCAGAGTGGAGCATGTGAGGAAGTAAGCTGCTTGCCTCATGGATGCCGAGAGTGAGAAGAGAGAGGAAGGGGCTCGGATCCCACTCTCTCACTCAAGGGCACACCCCCAGTGGCCCAACCCCACTAGGTTTCCTCCCTGAAGCTCCTGCCACCTCCCAAAACACAAAGCTGGGAGGTGATCTTGTAACACATGGGGGCCTTTCCTGGACACTTGGGATCCCACCGACAGCAGGTCACATCTATGAGCCTTGGACAGTGGGTATAAAAAATAGATATATGAGGAGGAAAGAGAGAGAGAAGGCAAGAGGGGAGCTAGCGGAAGGTCCAAGACACTCCCGGGGAGAACAGGAACATTCTAGTATCTCAAGGTTAGATGGAGGATTGGGTAAGATTTTTCAAAAGATAATAATTCTCCTACAGGTTTATTTATTAGAATTAAATGTCAAAGATGACCCATCTTACAAGAGATAGGGAGCAGGGTCCATGGCTATGTAACATGTAGGTTATCCAGTAAAAGTAATAATGTCCACATCTTATATGTCAAGGTGGACACCAGTAGTATTCCTATAATGGTCAAGAAGGGACCACCCTATAATCAAATGTCTATCTGTGACAATACGTAGAAGAATCCCTCAATACTAGACTTTATGAAGACAATAAAAACATTAATTGAAATGACTGAACATATGCTATAAAATGAGAACTATATGAAGTAGGCCATAAAGTATAATTATATGCAAGAAGCCATAAATGAATCTATACTGAAGTTATGTTATCAGCTTCTATTTATTCCACATAAAAGAAATGGCTAGCAGAACAAAGAAATTAAAAAAAAAACCTCATAGGTGTTTGTGGATAAAACTGGTATAATCCTTGTGTGGATCTAGTTGATTTTTTATTTTCTTCTTGTATAATCTGGGTATTTCCAAAGCTCTTAAATGTGACTCATACAGACATTTTTGCCCCCAGACATTTGCAGTCCAATTATTGAAAAGTTCTGGGTTCTGAGCTTGTTAATCTAGGGTAGGAGGAAGAAAATCCAAGGTCATTCTTTTCTATCTCTTTATGCTCAGGTAACAGGTTTTCCATCCTTTATAGTCACAGATCCTTGATGCAGACCTTCCCTCTGTGATGCCAGTTTTTATCAGATAGCATCTGGGCTCAGGAAATCCTACCTCTTTCCAGACTTTCAAGTTTTAGTGGCTTTCTGGTCTTCCTTCTTGCCACCTGTCTTTCAATGGTGTTTTGGTTGCTCTTGGTTTTGTTTTAAATGCTTCTGACATTTTTTTATAACCAGCATCTCATAAAAATTTCCCACTATTGACCTGGTGCAAGCTCTGTTTCTCTGGCTGGATTCTGGCTAATAGAAGCACTGATTGCTATTTGCAGAAATTGATTAGACAGTATATGTGATTTTGCAATTTAAAAAATCAGGGACTGTGCTAATTTATTGCTAAGAGCATGTGTTTTCCTCCAGTGTCCACTTTAAAATACATGCAGCCAGTTAATCAATCCTAGAGGATGATTTCTGTCCCCTTTGTAGGTGGTCTGTGCACTAGCTCTGCACTAGAGAAGATGGAGCTACGTGGCTCTTCATGTGGGCAGAACAGCTTCGAGCAGGGCCCAACGTCCGAGACAGATCCCTCACTGAGCAGAGGCATGGAGTCTGTGGCACTGCCTGTGACTCGCTATTAAAATCCCCCACAGCTTCAGGAGATTGGGTTTTAGTATCTCATCATTTGACATTCACAGCGAGCACAGAGGAAAGCAAAGCCAGTCCAAAGGTCACTCGGTTGATTTGTTGAACAAAGGAAACGAGAGGCGATGCCCATGAGAAGATATGAGGAGCACAAGGAACATGAGACCCGCACCCAAGAGCTGAGGACAGTTTTCATACCAGGCCAAAGCAGAAAAGTGGGCCACCTGGAAGAGATATTGAAACATGTAGCAAATTCACAAAGGGTAATGGTTACCAGCTGTTTACCAAGGAATGCCTGGCAACATGGCCATACACACGTGTGCACACGGACACACACCTATGGCTGGGGTCTGAGGTGTCCCACAGAAGTTCCCCTGTTAAAGGCCTCATCCCAGCTGTGTGGTATCAGGGGGATGCGACCTCTAAGAGGAGAAGACGAGAGGCAGAAAGTTAGGTCACTGGGACATGACCTTGAAGGTTTACTGAGAGCCCAGCACCTTCTCATTGCTTCCTTCCAGACAACCCTGGGGTTACAGGAGTCCTCCACCATCTGCTTCTATCACGATGTACTGTGTCACCATAGGCTCAAACCTACCAGGCTCGGCTACCCTGGGATGAAGTTATGAAACTTCATAACTTCAATAAACTGTCTTCCTTTTAAGTTGATTATCTCATGTATTGCTGCATAGTAGTAGAAAGTTCTCTCTCTTTCACACACACACACACACACACACACACACTACATAGTAGGAATAAGAAGTGATGATCAAAGTATCGCATTCAATAATTTACTTCAATAAACACTTTTCGAAACACTTTCTATATGCTAGAGACCATGCACCTGGCTCAGGGAATAGGGAGAAATAAATGAAACTGTTTCTGCCCTCATGAAGTGAATAAAAACTGGGTTGAAAGGAATCACAAAGAATTAAGTGGAAGAATACAGATGGTGAGTAACATATTGTAGACCGGAAGGTGTGAAAAAGAGAGTTGAACTGAGGCGGGAGAGAGAGACAAACCTGAATATAATGAAGGCCTCGGAGAATGACAGAAACTGAAGTGTGATCCCTAATAGCGACAGAAACTGTGGCTGGCAACTTTTTTACCTCTACTCTGACATGCTTTGCACATTCTAACAAAGTCAGATGTTTCTGTTTACCCAGATAGCCATTCTCATAGAGCATCTTGCAATAACTCCAAATGAAACTAGAGATGGAAGGGCACAAACACACACACACACACAAACATAGACACAATACAAAGAGAGACAATGAGAGGGAGAGAGAGAGAAAGAGAGGAAACCGGCCTATTTGGGGCTCAAAAACTCGAGTGCTGTCCCCTGAACAACATCAAGAACACCCTCATGTCCGCTGGCTATTCTGTGTTCCTGAGCACGGATCTTGTATTGACATTGTCAGTAATTAGAGTTAGCTCGACATGGAAATTGTGTGTATTTATCAAGGACTGAACTGAATAGAATTTACTTTTTAGTACATAGGCATGGCAGGTCACCATCTCCATAAAACCTTGGTTTGCTTTGAGTGTAGATTTTAGAAATTTAATTCGTAATTGTGAGTTTCTTTACTTTGCAAGTTCCTCATCCTAATGTGAGGAGCTTTTGCATGTAGTTTTCATAGACTATTTTTATCACATATTTACCTATTTAGGAATAACTTGTTAAACAGATAATTAAATAGTGTAATCATGCGCTTTTAAGTTGTAATTATAGATCTTATATAATGACACAGTTATGACATCTTTTATTATTGTAAAATTTCTGCTTAAATTTTCAAGAGCAAAATAATTTTCCTCCTGAGCCTCAATGTCTCCAGTGTTTTCAGATTACTTGGCAAATTGCTGAAAGGAATATATATGCTTCTGAGACTTGAAAAGTGGGAATTTTGAAGTGCACATGGGTGCATGAATGTTCGATTTTCAACTTATTTTTAATTTATAAAGCTAAAGAAAAGACAGATCTTTCCTTGAATTTAAAATCACTCCTACTTGAAGAAATCATAATATAAACTATCAAAATCGAAGTGGAGTGGATTTTCCTGTTATCTGAGTTAATAGTTGCAATAGGTAAGTTTCCTTTCTCCCGTAACCTACCTGCTTTGGGGTTCTGGCTTCACTTTTGCTGAAGCCTGCCCTAGAGCACAACCACCTAGGACTGTCACAACCGTCCATGTGTGTAGGTTCCGGGGCCTGTTTCCGGCTCATTTCCTCGAGGTTATGAGAGTGGCAGAGTTGGGACTGAGACGGCTCATGGCTTTGCCGAGGTCACTGCAGGGCCTGCAGCGAGACACTGGGTTTTGCTGACTGGTGACTCTCGGTGAGCCCTCATGTTTACCTGTCTTTTCAGAGCTGGTGTTTAACATTCTCAGCACAGAAATGCCAGGAAAATCCTGTGTTCAGCATCGGGTCGTCCTTCCCCGTGGCAAAGGCCTTGGGATGGCTCAGGGAGCACGGACGGGGACAGTGGTGGATGGGCCACTGCGACAACATAGTCAAGATGTCGGGAGATCCACAAGCCAAGGTGACAACGCAGGGGTGGACTCTGGTCGGCCCTCAGGCTGTCACCAGTTCTCAGAGACCCGGCTGACTGTGGAGCGCCCGTCGTGGAGGGCAGGCGCGGGCCTGGCTTCTCCAGCACAGCACAGCCCGGCATGAGCTGCACGGCTCTCCTTTAAACTGGGCTGCAGTGGGTCAGGGAGGCTTGTCAGCCATCAGTCAGCCAAACGCAGAGAGATGGGTCATCGTTCCCCTAGAAAGGTGTTGCTTTTTTAATGTAATAATTAAAGAAACCATGTAAGAATGTATTGAAACAACAAGAGGAAATACTCGAAACCCTTTCATCAAGTTAACTGGAAGGACACAGGGAGAAATACAGAAATGGTAGTCCTGCTCCTTCACTGATTTGCTCAGAGGCAGAGCCCTGCAAAGACAGCTCATCAGTTGAGGGAGGGAGGATCGGCGCTGCCGGATGCCGGGCCCACGTCCCCGGAGCCACGCACGTCCTTCCGCGCAGCTGTCTCTGCAGCCAATGGACTCGCGAATGTTCTTCCATTCACCCCTCACTGCCGGGGGGTGGCGTCCCGCGAGGAGGCTGGGTCACCCAGCTGCCGCCCGCGGGCTCCGTCCGGATCGCTAGCGCTGAGTGGCCTCTGAGGACAGAGACGGGGAAAAGGTGATTGAATTTTCGTACCGTTGTAGATTGGGGTGTGATATCAATAACTTTAATGGAAGCAGAGTCCGTGCCCTGATAGAAGCCCTGCTGCTCCTCAAATAAATGGCTTGGCTCCACCTCAGCATTTATCTGCCAGGACTCGGCTTTATCAGGGCACCAACTCAGATCCCATTAATGTTATCTCTTAATTAGCTATGCGATTAACCTGTGTTACTCCTGCGCGATAATGAGTGGGAGACAGAACCAGAGAAGTTCAGCTGCCTTATAATTCCCTCTCCAGAAGCCAAATCATTCTGGAAACCATTCCAGGAGCAAAAAAAAAAAAAAAAAAAAAAAAAGCAGTTCTGATTCCCACCTCGACCTGAATCCGAGGGTTAATTTTGCGCGGACTTCAGCTGATGTTCATGATACCTAGACGCTCTTCTCGCAATTTCTACTGATCACTACCTTTCATCTTCACGGCGGTGCTAAAAGATAGGTCCTGTTACTGTCCCCAGTTTTCAGAGGAGGAAACTGAGGTCCAAAGAGGTCAAGGAACTGACGCAAGGGCACCTGGGTAACAGATGGCAGGGCCAGGATGCAAAAGCAGGAGAAAGACAAGGAGACCGGGCACTCAGCCAGCTCCCTGGGACCCTGAGGACAGGACTCTGGTGGGGGCCATCAGAAAGCAGCAACTCCCTCCCCTCCCCCACCCATCCCCTCCTCGGGCCGCTCATCCACCCCACCCCCACCCTGCCCCTGGGCTCACATCCCAGGCTCCTGGCTGCTGGCTGAGAAGGGCCCCTCGCTTTAGATTTTCTGCCTGTAGAAATTTTCTCTCCAGGAGTTCTCAGGGGAAGCCGGGCTGGCACTGGCGCACTTGGATGGCCCTGAGCAAAATGTAAAGATGGAAACACACCTCGGCTGGCCTGCGTGTCCCAGCTCCTTTGTGCCTCAAAGCTAGATCACCTCTCCTCCTCTCCCCCGCCCTCTTCCTCTTAGGCTCAGGCCCTCTTTTCTGTCGAAATGACCCAAATCTTCAGCAATGTACTGTCTGTCTGGACAAACAAAATCAAGGCTGTTACCAGCAAGGAGCAATTCTGGAGGTGACAGCGGCCCCTCCTCGCTCCTCCTCTCTCCCTGCATGGGACAAAGTGGGAGCAGGGGCAAGCAGACGCTCACAGTGTGCAGCCCACGTGGGCAGGAAGGCCCTTCCTGGAGCCCGAGAATGGTGGCCACAGCGCCTCCCCGCCCCAGCTGCACCACAGAGCTGGACCCCGGGACAGCGTGCAGACAGGTGCTGGCTGCAGAGTGAAAACACGCCCCGCCACCTCCACACCCCAGCCCAGCTCTGCGTCCTGCACAGCCTCTGCCTCTTCCCACACCACTAAGCAGTGTTTTCAAATAATGCCTAAGAGTCGAACCCTTTTTAGAACATTCACTTTTTTTCCTTCTAGAATATTCCACTCAGCGTATCTGATTCACTTCCCTATCCCCTGGGATTCAATATCTGCAGTTCTCCAGGTGAAGATAGAGTCATGATGTTAGAGAGTTCAGCCCAATACACTGTGACGTGTACACAGGAAACACAAGGGGACGGACAGGCGTCTGGATGTCCTCCTGCGTGAACTGAGGTCAGCCCATCCACAGGCCCCTATGATGCCAAGTCACAGGTAGAAATGAGCAGCAGATTTATTCTGTAGAACACTGATCATGGATGATTGTTGCAGTGTTTCTTAATAAAAATAATAAAATCAGAAAACATTATCTTTTGGAGCCATTTTAAATAACAGCTACCATAAGAGAAAGATCTTTTGTTGTGTGTCCTGTTTAAGGGAACACCCAACTGTACTGCCAGGAATTTATCTAACTCCAGAATATCTCTCTGTCCTGTTCCCATTGACTTTTTGGATTGGGAAAACAGGAGAAGTATTTCCACATTACAGCGGTGGGCAAATCTGCTGGGCAAATCCAGACAGCACTGCCTCAAGTAGGAGTTAGAGGAAAAAGGAGAAGAAGAAAAAGAGGAGGAGGGAGAGGAAGCTGCCTCCATTGTGCAAAGAAAATATCAGGCACAAAAAGCACTTCCACTCGGATTTCGAGTCCATTTCAGAGAGGGAGATGGACATTTTTGTGCACATGTCAAAACAGGCCAAATTTCCATTCTGCTAATGAAGAGTTTGAGTGGGAAAATGTTGCCTGTTTGGTATTCACATAAGGCATTAAACCCCACAAATCTCTCTCTCTCTCTCTCTCTCTCCCCATCTCTCTCTCTGTCTCATGTGTGTTTGCATATCCCAAAATCTCAAAGAGTAATCATCCAAGACTTGCTTTATCTTCTAAATATGATCTGCCCAGGTGAAGGCATTTTCTCTGAGAGCTCAAATTTGTTTTGAAGGCAACATTAATGACTAATAGTGAATCATCCAGTTTTGTGGTTTGGTACAGTAGTTTATATTTATGTGAGAGCTTAAAATTCAACTTTGAGCAATGTCCACAGCAGGGGAGAACAATTAGTAAATTCATTAATTGTGCTTTTGTGTACCCTTTTATTCTCAAGGCTAATTATTTGTTTAAATTATTTTGCCTCTGTCAGAAATGCTACCACATGAAAATATTTCGGCTTAGGTTTCAGGTATGAAATACAAGGCTGAGATAGTTCAGACATTCATGTGAAATGTGACCGGTTTGCTTCTGCTAATGACCGGAGGCTTTTCTTTAAGCAAATGAGCGTGAGTTTGAGGAAGGTAAGTGCACAAAGAATAGCGACTCGGGACGCGGTCTCCCCTCCCTCCCTGACTGGACAGTGGATCTCATTTCTGTCTGCTCCTAAGTGCAATCCAGCTCCGGTGTGTGCAAGTCGGGCTGACGCAGATTTATGCAGAGCAGTGCTGTAAAAGGAGCACGTCCGTCGCCCAGCCGATGAGCCAGTGCACACGGTATGAATGGGGCCTCCCTGCCTCCTCTGAGTCCGGCACGCGGGCTGCGGCTAGGAGATGACCCGGCTGCCACCGGAGGAGATTCCTCTCGGGTCTTATGTCCAGGTGTGTGGGCTGGGAGAGACTGAAGGGTCGGCGTGAGCACGGAGGCTCCTTCCACGGGACAAGGGACGGGGTGGGGACCCGTGGGCAGCCAGCCCACCCTTAGCGTCTTCGCCCCCCAGCTCAGTCCTAGGGGCACGCACAGGCAGAACGCACTGAGGAGAAAGGCGGCGAGGGCCCTCCGCGCCCCTGAGTCCCGGTGCTGCAGGAGCCATTTGGCCAGTATCACCGCAGCCTCTGAGGAGGTGGGCGTTATTATTTCCATTTTGTACAGAGGAAATGGGGGCTCAGGATGTAAGCCGAAACCCAGATCTGTGCACTGCAACTCCAAGGCCTTTCCACAGTCCCGCACTGCTTTCCTGGCATCTGGCTCAGTCTCCGACAGAGGAGATGCTTCATTCATTCATTCACTCACTCCTTCATTCATTCAACAAATACTTACTGAGAGCACACCATGTCCCAGGGATAGAGCAGTAAACACATTGAATAAAGGCTCTCGATTTTACTCATCAGCAGGAAATTGTGGCTCTGCCTCGACAACAGCAGGTATATCAGGGAGCACTTTCTAAAAGGCGGCCATAGTGGGGTGTGCGTTCGTTCCCAACCTCCCCGCACGCAGGACTGCAGGAGAAGGCTGTGCGGCCCCCCGGCAGCGCAGAGAGGGCTCTGGGATGCCCTTTCCTCAGCCGGACAGACACAGCTTCCCCCAGACCAAGCAGCAAGGAAAGGGGGCGCTGCTGCTCCGCCCCCAAACACCAGGCAGAACAGACTGGGTTTTCAGGCTGAAAATCTAGAGAAAGAAGATGTGTCCATAACGCCACAGGGGCTGGTTTATTTTTTAAATGTTTGTGTTCTGAGTCTGGTCACAGCCTCAAATCTGTTCTGATCATCCCAGGAATTACAGATGGGAAGGACCTGCGAGGTCATCCCCCCGAGCAGCGCCTGTGGAGGACTCATCTCCTCACAGCGCCTCTGGAGCACTTTCTCCAGCCCCGTGGAGCTGTCCTGGAGGACTGCGCTCCCGCCCTGTCCCTCAGGAGCCAATTCCAAAATCCACACGCAGTACATTTCAGACCAAAGATGCAGCCGTTTTAATTATCTAAAGCACTGAACAGAAGCCTGGCGTCATAGAAAATCGCTGAGGTCCCTCTCTTCCTTCTCCCCATGGCTCCTTCCACACTGCGAGGCTTCACTCCCAACCAACAGGCCCGAGCCCTGCGGCAGGTTCCTGGGGACACGGGGAGGCGCCAGGCGGCAGGGCCGATGCAGCTCGGCAGGCCGTGCTGCCGGTCTCAGCTTGGCCCATCAAGCCCTGCGCACCAGCGAGGGAAGCAGCCCCCTGAACAGAGCTGCCGTTCCGAAGGCTGCACACAAGTCTCACTTCGAATCCAATCTGCCTGCTGAACACTCTTCCCAGACTTGGCACAGTCATCCAAGTGCTACAGACTTAGTCCGAGACGTTCGTCTCGGTGTTGTTTGTGATCCCGACACACTCAAACACCGCCTCCTGGCCCGGCGGAGAGCGACTAAGCAGTGTATAGAACAGAACATTAGAAAACCGTGGAGAAGTGATGGCAACAGTAGAAATGACACAATCTCTTCACACACAGGTTGAATATCCCTTATCCAAAGTGCTTGGGACAGAGGTATTGAGAGATACTGGGGATGGGTCTCAAGTCAGAACACAAAATTAGCTTTTATTTCAGACACATCCACCTACTCCCATAAACACACACACCCAAAGGTGGAAGAAAATTTTAGACAGTACTTTCAGTGCTTTATGCTTTAACTGTGACATTAAGTCACTTCCCACATGACATCATACCGATGCTCAAAAAGTTTCAGATGTTGGAACATTTCAGATTTTCAAATTAGGGCTGCTTACCCCATAATATTAAGTACAGAAGATAGGTTAGAGTAATTAGTATTGCATACTTTTATTCTCTCCATATTTTTCTAAAAGATATGCTTGAAGAAGTGTTGATGTACTATCTTTTATTAAAGAAATGATAGATTTATTTTTCTTTCCTGCTACTTTCCACCTTTGCTGTGGTGAACAGCCGTAAGATTTGTCATTAGATATAGCAACATGACTTTAGAAGAGCAAATGTCCCTTCCTTTGGAACTGCTGCATTTCCCATATTCTTCATTATAAGAATATAAGCAGCGGAAGGAACAGGAGGACAGTGGACTGCTCTCTAACCGGCTGCCAGTCGCCTGGGTGTGAGCTACCTTTGTGAGGACGAAGCTGATGACAAGAGCAAGCCGTGAGCCAGCGCACCGTCGCTTCCATTTACTAAACGGGCTTCTGGAACCATGAAAGGGCGAAAGCCCTTCACACTGCGGACAGCACAGGGCAAGAAGTTCCGTGCTCTTCTGAGGAAGCAGGAAAACTGGACTAGCTTCTGCTGCGATAGCATCGACTGTGCGAGTCAGAGGGGATAGGAGTGAGCGCCTATAGGCAGCAGGTGTAAGACAGCGTCTCTATAAGAAGGAAACAGAGACCCAAAGCATCGCATTCTCTTCTACACAAGTAGCGCCGGCAGAGCCAGGGTCGGGCCCTGAGATTGACTCTGACTCCTTTTGCTCTCTTGCTCCCTGCTGTGCCCCCCAAGCTTCCACTTGGACTCTGTGGCCTGGCACAAACATCATCTTTGTGAACTCTTGGCTGACTCCCTGGGAGACTTGCTCAGGCCTCTTTCATACCACTGGCCCCTATGCTTTACCTCATTACTGCCTTTTCTTTACTACGTTACAGTCTTTTGACCAGGAGTCTGGCTCTCTTGGTGGGTTAAGTGAAGGATTCAATCCTTTAGGCCCAATAACTGGTATATCAGCTGGTCATTCAATAATCAACTCAAAGGTTGAAAGATGTCAGAAAGATATCATGTTCTGCTGTCCCTCAGAGTTAGGAGGGTAAGAGGAAATCTCAGTTCCGTGCTCCTGATCATGACAGAGTGCACAAGTATACTGGAGTTGTTTCTATTAGGGGGCAATGGCTGTGAATGGTGGACCCAAAGACAGAAATCTCTCTTCTGCCACTACAAACAGATGAATGCTATAACTGTATTGAAGCTGTTTCAGAAATAAAGCACTAGGAACACAATGAGTGGACAGTCTTATGATATTCTAGAAAGACTGGCTTTAGCATGAGATACACCAGAACTTAAGCTCCAAGCCTACAACTTAATGTAACAATTAAACTTCTCTGAGAATCACTTTTCACCCTATACAACATTTTCTTTGCTGGGCTGTCAGCGTCATTAGAGATCATGATGGCTCATGTCCCTGGTATATGCAAGGTGCTTCCTAAATAGAGACCTCTTAGCATGTTTTCTTAAGTCTACAGATGATAAGTCATGGCCACGTCTTTCTCCAGACAATGGCTGTCAAGAGACGCGTGGAAGCTTCAAGTGACCTTTGAAGCAAGGGGACACCAGCACAGAACCTTGGGCCACTCAAGTTCAGGTAAGCAAGCTTAACATAGTACGTTATCTCCTCTCTCTCTAGAAACAGAGTTCTTTGAAGAAATGACACAAGCAGGGTGACCTGGGTCTCTAGGCAGGTACAGTGGTGCTGCCTGTCCTCATGTAGCAGAGTTTGGAAGTCTGTGACCCCTGGCCTGGTACATTGGTCAAGCCATGGGCAGACACCATGTCTGTGTCCCTGGTGTCCACCAGCATGCCTTGTTCATTTTAGCCACGTCCAAAAGCAACAAAGGGCATGCATTATGAAAGAACTTCACAAGTTAAAAATCCACCCTCAATATCATTGTTATAATATATTCTTTGGGACAATCTAGCATAAAAAGTATGTGCTTCTGCTTTTCTCATATGTGTATATTCATGTATGTACAAGTAGGTCCAACTACGGGGCCAAGAATATAACAATAACTATGTTAAATTAAGCAAGTATGTATCCAGCACCTAATAATGGTCAAGTACTATTTTAGGCACTTAAGATGTGCCAGTGGACGCGACAGCAGTCACTGTGCGCTCTGACACCCCAACAAAGTGGGTTCACCTATCCTTTCTTTAAAAATATGCCATACCACCCTGGTCTCATGCTTCAAATTCATATTGAGAGTTAGGCTTCTCAACATTCCGTTTTGATGGAGACACTTCCAGCAGCAGAGTTCATCACAGAATCTAGAAAGCAAGCCATTTGGAAGCTGATTTGCCCTTCACTGTGGCAAAGACAGTGACTTTCTGCTGATGACATTGATCGTAGACGTCCCTGGAGGGACCTTTGCAAAACCACTGGACACACCCCCTCACTTTCAATATTCTCTTCTGATATGAGCATAAACAATGGATTCCCTTTTTTCACCTGTACATTTAGTTTTTATTAAATAAGACCCAAGCTCACTTCTCTTTTTAACCCCCAACAAAAGAAATACAGTGCCTATGGACATTCATTTTTAAAAGAAATAGAACCTCATCTTTTGATTTCCTCCACCCAAAGTGCCTTTAAGTAGAGCAGATCCATCTACTGAGATCACTAAATTGCTTTCAGTGAGTCAGTTTGTTTTGCGTACCAGTGAACAATCTATTCTGCTCCAGCTGAGGATGTTATCTCAATTACTCATGGTTTAATATGTACAGTGCAGGTCAAGGATGATGGGATTAAAGATTATAGATGCTCTGGCACCATTTTTATGGCTGCCTGAGAAATGACTCAAAACTAGCTGACCTTGGCTGGGCGGTGGCACATGAGCACAATCCTAGCATTTTGGGAGGCTGAGGCAGAAGGGTGGCAAATTTGAGCACAGAGTAGACAACTCATGAATTTTGGGAGACCCTGTCTCAAAAAGAAAAAAAAATATATTAAAAGAGCTGAGGATGTAGCTCAATATGAGATCTTGGGTTCAATTCTCAGTACCACAAGGGAATAAAAGTATTTGTTTTGTTCTTGCAAGTGAGTAGTGCTCTCATCCGCATAGCGTCAAGTCACCCAGAACTTGTGGTTAGTAAGTAACCAGCATGGAATAGGCACGAGCACTGTAGAAGAATCAAAATATGACACTGCGCTTGCCCTGAGAAAGGGAATTACATTTCATTGAGGAAACCAAACCCTTCATGAAAATACTTGGGAGCAGAAATGATTCAGATTCTTCCCTGTTTAAAAAAAATATATATATATAAAATATTTACCTATATTCTATAAATATATAGAATATTTGCCTATCTACAGTGAGATATCTTGTAGACAGGACCCAAGTCCAAACATGAAAATCATTTGTATTTCACTTACAGTATTTTAGTGTGTCTGTGTTTTGACTACAATCTGTCATGTGACCTCGGTCGAATTTTCTACTTGTGAGGTCTTATTGGTGCCCCAAAACTTTGAAATCCTGGAATATTTCAGATTTTAATTTTCATTAAGAAAGCTCAGCTTATAGCTGAACAACTCGTAGATACTGAAAGGCCCACAGAGCTGAAAGTAAGTGTGGACAGAGAGGATGGAAAGGTCTCGAGTGGAAACAACTCACAGAAGAGTTCGGGGGCCGACAGGACGCCAGGTGCACCTTGAAGATGGAGAAACAACAGCAGGGGCTGGAGAGCTGTGTGATGGAGAGATGGCCTGTGAAAGAAGAATGGGAGATAAATTTGGAGGACATAGGATGTTCTTTAATGCTGGGCTGAGGGCTTCGATTTTGTCGGATATGCTATGAAAGTTCACTGTTGTACCATGAACGGGGCAGCACTAGAACGGAGGTAATCATAGATTCATTAGGCAGCAGCCTCCACCACGGGTTAGAAAGGAAATTGGAGATTTTAACAAAAGTCAGCTACCAAGAAGCCCTATGAAGTTCCATTAGAGTCACAGAAGGACATACTTAAGCAATCATGGGCCCAAAATCCAAGTGATTAAAAATTAATGTTCATTAAGAATATGAAAAGAAAGCAAAACATATTCTTCTAAAAGAGGTTCATTACAAACTCCAGAAACACACTATTCACTTCACTCATAACAGAGCCTTGATAAAGTACCGAGTCCTTATAAAGGTATAATAAAAAGAAAAAATTAAAACAATGGACAAAAAATGTTTGCGTGCAATTTTCCAAAGAAATCTACATAGGTATTAAATATACAGAGTCATGTTTAACCATAATAAGAAATGATAAAAACTATGACAAGTTACTTTCATTTGTTGATTTTGGTAAAAATAATAATGATTTGTGAGGGTTTATATGAAGTACACTCATGGGAAGATTATTTGTCCTGCTGAGAACAATTTGGCAATATCAAAAGGCTGGCAAATGTGAAACTAAATACCCTGTAACAAGACACTAGGTACAAAAAGTATGGACCATGAAGCAAACACTGGAATCTTTGAAGAAAAATCTTTAATATATGAGAAAATGTGCGTTTCACACTAGTTCAAAAACAATTATAAACAGCTCACGCAGTATGTTTCTAGTCTTCAAAATGTGTCTAAGTCAAATTCAGTATATAGTCTTTGGATTCTTACACAAACAAGCAAATGCTAAAACGGTGGTTTTTGAGGGCTGGGGTGTAGCTCATTGGCACTGTGCCTTCCTCACAAGCACTAACTCCCGAGTTCAATCCCTGGTAGGGAAACAAAAACTAAATATGGACTACATATTATATGAAGTAGACTGAAGATTTATTGTTGGTTTTGTTCATTAAAACAATGATATTTTAGTCATAATCCTCAAAAGTCTTTTATGTGAAAGATATATCCTGGATTGAAGTCTTTCAGGGTGAAATTTTCGGAACACTTGCATCTGCTTTACAATGACAAAAAGGTAAAGCAAGGAAGTTAAATAAAAATGACCAAAATAAATGGCATTAATTAGTTTTATTTTTAACAACCTCAAAACAGAAATGCTGATTTGTAAAGGAAAGCAAAACTTCACCACACTTTAAACAATGTATTTACACAGAAAAAAATGTTTGAAATGGTATCTGCGAAAGTACATGCAATGATTATGGCTACTTGACAGAATAATGTTTTTGTTTTCTCATTCTTCAGATATATTTTCATGTTACTGTAGTAAACATTGTTTTCGTAATTGCCAAAGAGCTCTAAATGCTCTTTGAAAGCTCCTGTAGTCTTCCTGTGAAAGAAGTGGAGGGCACGAGGACGGGAAATGGCTTGGGAGGAAACATCCTCCACACAGGACTCACGAGATGGGGCACAGCTGGCACCTGGGAAGGGCCAGACTCAGCTGGGAGGAGACAGGAGTCAGAGGGAGAGCAGCTTGGGCTCAACACTGGAAGCACGAAATGTTGTATGTGATTGTGTGAAACAGTTTTGCTGATTTGTGCTGAAGGTAACGGTTTTGAAATACAACTTCATTCTTTTATTCCATTAGTCTCTGTAACCGAGGCACTGTTGAAGATGCTGTAGGCACAGCACAAAATACACCCTTAAGTCCTTATGAACTTATAAACTAGAAGCAGCAACAGCAGCAGAAAGAGATTAAGTCCAAAACCACAGGACTGGTCCATTGCAAAATCCATTATAAGGGAGACATACATGATACCACAGGAGCCTGAACATGAAGAGATGATCCAGTCCTGAGGAATTCTGGGAAACTTCTTCGAAGAAGTTTTGACCTTAGGAATGTAAAAGCCTTGGGCAGAAAGCAAGGCAGGAGGGTTTAAACAAAGAGAAGAGCTCACTCGATGGCCCTGAAGATGAAAGAAACAATCATTTGGGGGACTTGAGAAACTCAGTAACTCCAGAACAGAAACTGATGATAGAGAAGTCCGAGGGGAGACTGAAGAGGAGGCTGTGGAGGGCATGCAGAGCCTCTGGGCTGTGACCGGGACCTTAGATATTCTCTTTTTTTCTAAGCATACTTCAGTCATTAAAGAAGTCCAGGCAGGAGGCTCTCAGTACTGCATAGGCATACTGAGAGAGTGCTTGTGTCTAGACTGCTCAGAAGTCTCCTGAGCCTCTCAAGGTGGAAGAAGTTGGTGCATTTGACTGAGAGTGTGGTAGTGAAAGCAACGACGAGGAGGGAGATCGAAGAGATTTTTGAATCCCCAAAGGGAAGGAAAAATGGGAAAAGGAGGCTGAAAAGTAGTTGAAGTAGGAAGATCAGAAAAACAGCCTCAATGAAGGCATATGTGTTTGGAAAGAAGGAATATTTAAATGAGTTGGGTGCCACCGAATGGTGCCAATTGAATTTAGAAAACTCTGGGCTACTGGTGACTTTGGTGGGAGCATTTGGGGTTGAACGGTGAGGTGCGGGTGAGACTGGAATAACCAGACACTGACTAAGGTGGGGACAACAAATGAATAAGGGAGAATTTTTTTTAATTTTTATCTTTCTTGGTGCATTGTATATACACATCGTGATCACACTCAATATTGGGAATTTGTCCCAGTATATGACACAATTTAATTCTCATTTTTTCCAGCTCCCTCACCCACCTCACAACCCTGCACCCCCTAAATACATAAGTTTTGTTTCCCTTTTCTTATTACCATCACATTTTCCTTTACCCTTCTTTACTCATGCCTCCACCACACCTCCCTTGGAATATTTCCTATGTCACAATGCCCATCATACATTCTAGAACTCATCAGCATCTTGGAGATTCTTAAAGGCGGGAGGAATGTGAACTTCTGTGTAAGTAAAGGAAAAAGGCTTGAAAGACGTTCGAAAGGACCGTGTAAGGTTTCTTGGAGGTAAGAAGCGATGAGACCTACAGCCCAGAGTGGAACTGAGCCAGACCGGGGGCCAGGAAGCTGCTGGCGCCAGAGGGGACACCTAGTGGGTTCCTGGCAACAGCCTGTGGGAATTCTGTTCTGATTTCTTCTCATTTACCTGAGAAGGGAGGAGATAGTTGCATTTTGTTTGGTGTGTGTTTGGTATTTGTGGTGTGCATGTGCGTGTGTGCGCGTGCGCGTGTGTGTGTGTGTGTGTGTGTGTCTTTTAAGAATGAGAAGTGCTTCATGATGAATGTGATCATCATGTATACCAAAAAGGTACCAATTAAATTAATGTTTTAGAAAACCAAGGAGACAAAGGATGGCCAGAGGAGGGTGGTATGAAACCAAACAAATTAGAGGGCTGGAGAGAAGGTGAGTCGAAGTCAGACAGCTGCATTCCAAATGGGGTAGAAGGACCAGAAAAGGGGCTTTTTCTTCTGAAGTCCCCACAGTAGAGCAGGTAGAAGGACCGCCTGACCACCACCCCTGCCCCTGGATACCGCATCACCCGAATGATGAAAATAGAGTGTTGGGGCGGTGCCTTCAGGTGGTCCAGGTCCCACAGGGACTCACCAGCTTCGTCTAAGGCTAACAACTCTAAGAGGTGGATATTCTTTCCCTTAAATGGCAGAAGAAACTAAAGGGATTTGCTCCCTGGCCCAGGTCACCTAGTTGTCTTACAAATAGAACTCGAATTCCCGCCCACTTCCCTCTGCAGCGTTGCCGGCAGTCACAGGACACTGCGGGACCCTGAGATGATCTCCCAGCTTCCTTCCCTCCCTCTGGATGCTTGCACTTAGCCCCCAGGGATAGAATTAAACCACTTGTGTCTCTGTCACTTGTGACCAGACAAAGCACTGTAAACTTAGCTCCACTTCTCTGAGCCCTGGCACATGTGACAATGGCCACTTTCCACAAATGGGAAAGAAGACAGTAGGTAGTTAGTATTTTATGCACACAAGTTGACCATGTGCAGTCAGTCTTTGTTTTGAACTAGCAAGAAGTGAATTAATGCATAAACAATCTGTTTATCCAACTGAACACAGGAGCTGGCTATACTCTGAATCGAGCTTTTTACTTGAATCCAGCTTGGGAAACCAACTGATCGGGAAGGTCCCTGCAGATAGCAATCTGGTCCAATCCAGAAAGGCTGGGGTTCTATCACTTTCCTAGAGTTACCAAGTTTTTTTGAATTGACTTTATTGGTACATTTTATATACATGTGGTGATCACAATCTACACTGAGAATTTGTGCCAGTACATGACATGACTTAATTCTCATTTTGTCCCATTCAGTTTTTACCTCTTGATGAACAGCTGAATACCGGGCAAATGACACAATGTCTGCCTGATAATGGAGCATAAAAGTGGTTGAATCACTGTGCAGAATCAACACCTTTTCTAACAATAACCAGTGGATCAGGGATGACCAGACCCATGAACTGGTCCCCCATGTCACAATCTGAGTCCTTCAGGAGCGGAGAGGGGAGACCTCACAACTCCTGAGCCTCGGCCTGGTCGCATCACTGTCTTGTTTTCTGTTCCTTCTCTTACTCACTTCAACATTATCTGACACTTCCCAGAAGTCTTTTCTCTTAAGTTTTCAGAATTTGGAATTGGGAAACCAGGCCAGGACCCGAGGAAGTCCACCATGATTCTGGGCCTCTGACTTCACCTTCAAAATGATGAGTCCCTGTGTGAATTTGCCTAAACTGCTACATATGCACTCAAGTTCTTGGACACATTCATTCACTTTGTCATTAAATAACTACTGATTGAAATTCTGCTACCTTGTCAGGCCCTGGTAGAAGCACTGGAAATATGCAGGGACCAAAACAAACACACCCATCACATCATGGACATTACTGTCTAGAACAAAGCCACTAGCTTAGTTTTGATACTGTCTATTAATTTCAAATAGAATCAAGTTCACCTGAAACTTCCTATTCAATCATTCACTACTTTATTACTGTGCATGGTACCTAAGAGTTTCTACCACACTGTACTGTTTGCTCAGTTACTTTAGCGATTATTTCTCCTTCCCTCCAAGTTTCCAATCCCAGATGCTTGTTTGGAGCTTTATTGATCCTCTCTTGACAGTCTTTGTTCCTCCTACTCAAGAAAAGCCATAAGCAGGCACAATGTCAGGCTGACCTAGCACTACGAAATTACCTTTGTGTATTTTTGGCGACAATTGTTGGGTGTTAATGCTTACAAAAATGTGGCTATAATTATGAAACATTTGGAGTTGGATCCCAGCTCTAGCATTCACTGTGATATAACCTTTGACTGAACTCTGGGCACCATTTTCTCATCTGTAAAATGTATATAGTAGTCTTTACTCATGAGGCTTTCAGAGATATTAACTGTGTACCAGATCCCTGGTCCACTGATGGTGCTTAAAAGATGATCAATTCCAAGCCCTTTCCTTGTGCACTGTTTGGCCTGTTCTTAACAACCCCTAGTAATATAACCATGGATGGTTCTCTCATTTCTTTTCTGCTGCCCTAGAACAAAGAGAACACAGTCAAGAACAGAAGCATTATTTGATATCACTGTAAAAACACATTATGTTTGATGTGTGATGCTGGCTCTATTAGATATTTATATTAAACTCCGGCTTTGTACTCTTTGTATTGGTGACATTCTCCTGTCCAGAATGCCAGCTAGGAAAATGAAACATGGGCTTCCAATTGTAGTTGAGTCTTTTCTTTCCTGAGCTGCCAGGTGGAGTTTGGATGAACATGTGATGGAAATGACAGAAAGTCTGCTGCTGAGTTTGCTGAGCATTTTGGATTTAAGAAGCACAGTCCAGGGGGCAGAAGCTGCCTCCCACCTTGGGATGACCTTAAGTGCTCCTCCTTGGGTCGCACCTCAGATGGGCGCCCTGTCCTGCCTTTGCCCACCTCCACGCTGGCTGCACCCCAGGGACCATCCCCAGGGAGGTCAGCCAGGAGACGAGCAAAACAGAGGAGCAGCAGACAAGGCTGAGGGGGATTGGGGCCCCCGAGTCATGACAAGGTGAAGGAAAGAAAGGGGGAGGAAGAATAAGAAAAGGAGGAGAAGAAAGAGGAGGAAGAGGAAAAGGAGAAAGAAAAACAAGAGGATAAAAGGGGGAAGGCAACCTAATGATTCCTGAGCATTTTTCTATGTGTTCTAAATCATTTCATTTAATTTGCACAGAAATCCTACAGAGTATTCTTTGAATACCATAAAGACAGTCCCCCGGCACTCCTGACTTTTCTCAAGCAGTTTCGGTCATCGTCCATGTTGTCCACCCAGCCGGGCCCAAGTCTACAGCATGCCACGCAAGGTCTCACACAACGGGCCCCCCAGTCGATGGGATCCAGTCAACACCAGCTCATCCCAGAAGCGTTCGAGGGCGAAAAGTGGCGCCACCCAGGTCACTCTGCATCTCACTCTGAGAGTTAGTTCACAGCCCCAAATTTACCACACGCGTTCGTGTGCACAGAAAACAAACCTAGTCCTGCCTGCCTCGTCTCAAAGTAGAAAATACATCCTTAAACCCCTATTTTTAAAACAAATGGTTCTGTGAAGCCTGTCCCAGTTCTCCGAGACGGTCTGCAGAGCACAGGAGCCCAGTCACAGACCCACGTGGAGCCTGGGTTTAAACCCCAGCACCGCCCACCGTGCCATCTGCACACACAGACCCATCACTCCAGCTCTCAGCACCCTCTCCTGGCCCTCTGAGGGCCAGGTAAAGAAGTGACAGGGACTGACTCCACAGGGACTTCCGGTGGCATTTTTGCTGCACTAGTGCCTTGCCACGCTGCTGGGCACTGATGTGCGCATGCTCATACATGTGCACACATGTGTACTCTTACCTGCAGGATATGTGCTTTCTCCTCTGCAGCAGAATTAAGGTGTTAAGTGGATGCTTAAATGGCCAAACGGAAAGCTAACTGTGAAAGAATGCCAAGAAAATTTGTCCATTGGAGCCCATAGGTTCTGTTATGAGGGATTTTGACCATCTTAATCAGTGCAACTGTTCACCTTTGAACCTCCTGTCCATTACCCAAGGAATTTGCCCAAGGAATTCTGCTGCCCGTCTCACCCCGGCTTCTCGCTGGCTGTAGTGTGGGATGCTCTCCAAATAGCTCTTGCAAGTTAGTAGACTCAGTTCCCAGCCATGTGACTCTGGTGCAGAGTTCAGTAACATTTATTTTGCTTAAGACCTGCCTTATTAAAATTCTAATACTCCTGAGATAAGTAACTGGTGTTTTCTGTTCTGTTATTTTTACCTTAGTGGAAAAGTATTTCAAATCCTTTATGACTAAAAGCCTCGGGAAAGATATGGGAGATTCTTAGGGTTGAAGGAGAAGCTGTGAAGGCAAAGAGAGGGTGTGGAAAGGCGAGGTGTCAGGTGCCCGAGATGAATTCTGTGCACGTCACGCTTTGGCTCAGAGCAAAATCACCCTTGCAGGGGGCAGAGCTCTGGTCGGGGCCGAACCTTGACCTGGAGTGACCTAGATAACAGCCCCAGGGCCCCAACCCCCCGAGCAGGCATGTCCTTGACTCATTTCAGTGTCTTCTGCCTGCCTGAGGTCCCAGTTTCCAGTGTTGTCGCCATTACCCTCTAACTGTCATTTTGAGGCTTTTCCCCCACACGGATATTAATTGAACATTCCAGAGGGGAGAGATTTCTAGTATTTAGTTTTGAACTTTTGCTTCATATTGTGACCAATTAAAATCTGACTAACCACAGAATACACTTTTCCTTCAAGCATCACCCCCAGCTGAGAGAACAGAGTTTGAATGCCATAATATTATTTTCCATGCTGGTTTGATTTAAACAAGAGAAAACGCGGTGGTTTTTTTTTGTTGTTGTTGTTGTTGTTGTCGTCGTTTTTTGTAAAATTCTTTGAAAACTTTTGACAGTGTTATTTGTTGGATGTTTTCCTCCTACCCCATGTATCTGTTGGATGGAACTTTCTAGTCTTTTTTTCTCCTTTGTCAAGTCTCCTTATGTAATAGATATCAGTGATTTCTCTACATGACTCAAAGTCAAGCGAGATGACTTTTAAAAATGTAACACTGATGTACAGATGGTACAAAGCTATGGAAAACCAGCTCTTCCAGTGACTTCTTTCTTTTCTCACAAATCCCAAGCACATTCGTTGGACCCCAAGATACCTCTTCATGAAGATTCTTGCCTTCTACCTCACAAAGGAGATAGAACACCACCAGGCTCCATTTTGAGCTACTGTAACACAATCCCACAAACCAGGCAGGTTACAAACCACACAATTGGACTCAGCTTCAAGTTCTGGAAGTTAGAAAGTCCAAGATCCAGGGCCACATCTTGTGAAGGTCTCCTTGCTGTGTAATAAAATGGTAGAAGGACTAGGACAGAATAGGAGATGCTCCTCTGGCCTCGGGCCCTTTTGTGTTCAGAACCAGTCCCTTTCTAAACTTGGAGCACTGGTGACCAGTCACTTCTCCAGGTCCCATCTCTCTACACTGTCACTCTGGAGATTAAGTTCTAAGTTGGGACTTAAATATGCAAACCATATCAAGCACATCACTGATGAAGAGTCCAGTGATTTCCCTGTCCACATATGAGATACATGACAGTCCCCCTGTCCTCTGTCCCTCTGTGCTCTCTCCTCCTGTGCAATCGACTCTTTGCCTTTTTCCTTTTTTTGGCACTTGTCTTAAGATTATTTCCCCTTCTGCCTTGAGTATTTTTCCTCGTCCCTCTCCTTGCCATGTATCGAATTAAAAATACATGCACAACCCTTCCTTTCTCCTAAGAAAGCACCTTTGGTCTGTCTTCCTCTTTGGCCATTGGCAATGGAAGAACTAGTTCATGGTCTTTACTGCTGCCTTCTTAACCTCACACACACCTTGACCCCCCTGAAACATAGACATTCTATAATGTTGCCTTCGATTGACAGCATAACAAGGACTCAGAAGTATAGATAAAAGTCCAGGAGGCCTTTGGATTCAAGCAAGGCCTTTGGTAAAGAGGACTAGGTAGTAGCTGAAAGTTAGAAACAGACTTAAAGTTCACTGACACACGTAGAGAAAGAGTAGTTCTGTTTCCTGAGCCCTGGCTCCTCTGGAAGTGGCTGTATCCTACTGTAATAATAAACAGTAAACTCCAGCAGAAAGCAGCAATGAACGGTGTCGGTCTGCACCCTTGTCTTTGACACAGACCCGCAGACATAAGCAGAGCGATGAGACAGACCTCGCCTTCCTGTGAGAAGCTGGGAACCAGCGGGGAGGGAATCTAGCAGAAGAGAAAGCAAAGGTCTTGCTTCATCGGGCCTTTGAGGTTTACAGGCATGTTCGTGGGTTTAAAGAAGGAATGAAAGTGCCCACCTCTCTGTCGGTTCCTGCCCATTCTTCCTTGTCCCAGTTCTCTACCTATCTGTTCTGGAGTCTCACTGTCTCTACTTGAAAAATGCAGAGAAACTACCTTGCTACATTTCCCAGCTGGAAATTGTCACCTCTTTCCTATTGAATAAAATTGCAAAAGCAAATGAAGAAGAAGAAAAGAAAAAAAAAACAACAGGAACAGCAGTATCGTCTCTTTTTGGCAAGAAGATGGAAAAATAATACAACAGCTCCTCCTTTTCCAGTCTACACCCCTCCATGCTCCTTCATGGCATGCTTATATTCTGTAAAAAGTCATTGAGGTTCCCGGGGGATAAATCTTCCAAAGGAGGTTTTGACCTCTGTGCAGAGAATACTGAGCAGTGGCTGGCAGTGCCCATTCTGATGTGAACCAGGCAATGAGCTGAGTTCAGCAATACACTTCATAGAAACCAGGCAGCAGCCAATAGATGCCAAGTCATTAGACTTGTGGTCAGACTGAGCCAGCCTTGGTTTGAAATTATCACCTCTAAGTAAGCAGAGGTCACCGAATGAATGGCCAAAGGGTCTGGGGACCCTCCCAGTGCTTACTTTTTTAAAAATGAACACGTTGCAGTCAGTTAGGGAGAGAGAAGAAATGAAATGAACACCTGATGTCCTTAAGGGCAAGAGAAGAAGTAACAGAGGGAATACTTGATCTTACTCAATTCAGTGGATAAAGTTTTTGCTTTTAAGAGCAGCTGCTTTTTAAATTATGGTCTCATTTGAAAGGTGGCTGCCTCTTGCCTCCACTCCACAGTGTATTTGAAACACCTGCCTTTGCCTTCTCCCTGCTTCACTGATCATCTTCATTTGCTTACTCAACAACTGGAGGTGTTTTTACCTTTGTGAAAAAGCCACGTCCTGAACAGGACCAGGATAATAAAAGTTAATTTCTCTTCTCCCCCCCCCCAAAAAAAATCTCTCAAGAGTTTAAAACCACTGCTTCATTAATTTATTCTACCAGCTATGAAGTTGAGGATAAATGTAGTTGCGCCCATTTTACAAAAAGAAGATATTGGGAAGATCAAAGCTTGAGGGCGAAATTTTTTTCTACACACTAAGAAATAAGAGTCTTAGGGGTCATATGGCTCCACCTTTACCTTTTCATGTACAAACTGTATCCTTAGGAAAATTATGCATTCTAAGCTTCCATTTCCTCCTCTGTAAATAGGGGTAAAAGTGGATGTTTTGTGAAGGTGAGTAAAGTAATACATATAATGAACATTGAGCAGTACCCAGCTACAGACATGTGCTACTCTCCCCTGAGCTAGGTCAACTCACTGACATTCCACTAAAACACAAAGTGAACAGTGCCCCCTGGAGTTGTGCAACTCGACCACTATCACAGGCATAACATGACGCATGGCCCTTTCTCAGTAAATCCTAGCCATTGTTTGCCTCTATTTTCTATAAGCTTTCCTTAAATAAGTTCATTCTTCCTTACAGTTTTCGTCACCATGAATGCATAATTTAACACACACACACACCCACACACACACTCACTCAGACAAAATATCTGTATTCAAGACCGAGTGAGTAGAGAATGAACTAACTACTGGATCTTCGCTTCTGCTTCCAAAAGACATAGATCTGAGTGAAGCTCATAGGTCTGAAGTTAAATTCATCATCTCTCCTCTGATACACAGTCCTCCTCCAAGGCTTTCTTCTACAGGTAATGTGTTCTCAATCTATCCAGTTGCATAAGCTAGAAGTCTAGATGTTGTTCTTGACTCCTCTTGTCTTCACATCTAAGACTAAGTTCTGTCCATTGTCTGCCAGATACCCCTTCAGTGTGTCTTCTTCTACCTCTGTCCACCACCCTTGATCAAACTACTGTTATCTGCGAGCAGAAAGCTTCCTTGTTGTTCAAAGCCAAATAAGCCCTACTTAGTGTAGCCTTCAAGGTTCTGGGTGATTTGGCCCCTACCTACTTCAGCCTAATCTCTAAGTTTACTCTGTCCCATTGTCTTCCATCTACTCTGATTTCTTTCATCCATCCTTCTTGTCACAGGGCCTTTGTATATTCCTAGCATATTTACTCCTGCCCCTTCACAGTTAGTTACAGATAATTCCTCATGTCTCAGCCTCTGCTTATAACTTTCTTGGAGAAGCTTATTGACTTCCCAAATTAATTTGCATTATTCGTTTGTTTTCATGGAACCTATTCTTCTGTGCCTGTTTTTTTGTGTGTGTGTGAGTTCTATGAGTCATGTCTGTTGTTGCAAACCACTCTATCATTGGCATATATTCATGACATGTATAGTAGATGCTCAACACATTTTATTAAATACAAAGTAACTAAATAGCTAGAACATAATTGTTATCACTCCAAAATGCGATTGGCATCTGTGGCTAAAGTAAGAAACATCCCAAGAGAATTCCATACTTATAACTGTAAATTGCCACTCCAGGTCACTGATTAATAAGCATTTTTTTTCTCTTCCTATGTTTGGAACTAGTTGAGAAGTAGACACAGGAGAAAAACTGATGAAGATCAAATATCAACTTAATTACCAATAAAGTTGAATTAGAGAACCGTGCCTGACTAATGGCCATGCTGGGTTCCCTGATACATCCCCCTGGGTTTGAATCTTTCTGTGTGAACTGCGGGATTCACCTACACAGAGGCAGACCAAGGGCCGGGCAACTTTGCCGCATGGTTAGCAGAGATGTCCACGCGCGGAGGTCAGCTTGCTTCACTAGAGAAGGAGAAGCAGGGAGAGACCGGATGGAGCCGGATTATGCCCAAAATGTTCTAAACTCTCTGGGCAGGTGACTCACTCCTGCCATCACAAGGCTACAGATGTTATTCTTACAGACAGACCCTTTCCAAGGCAACAAGAAGCCAAGAGAAGGAAGGTTTCCTACTAATACAAATATTAGTTGGATTTTATTTAGAGTTAACAATGTTTTTTAAAGTAGGCCAAAGTATCTTTTATCTAATTAGTAAGATTAATACCCTTTCTACCACTTCCTTTGTTTTCCTTTGCTTGACTGTTATTTAATTTGTTAGTTATGATTTAACACTTAACTTTGTTACTCAAATATTTACTAATATTAAAAAATGCACTCTGACACCTAGATGCACATATGTAAGTTATTAATTTCATGACTATTTGCTTTTTATTGTACATCACATTTTCACACGTGGCTTCAAATTATTTGATTAGTTATACCATGTTCATGCAGTATACAAAGCTTCCGAAATGTGAAACTGGCTGCAGAAGTTTAGGAGTCCATTCCACTGCAAGTAGCAGAATATCCGACTCACAATGCTTAAGTATTCAAGAAGTTTACTTGTTTCCTATACAGGAAGTTGAGCAGCAGTCGCATTTGACCCAGTGATTTAACAAAGATACCAGATATCCATGTTCCCACTGTCTTGCTGTTTACTGAGTCCCAGTGTGGACTTTCCACCCCAGGCTTGTTACAGCACGGTTGCAAAGTGATCAGGACACCGCCTCTTCACAGTAAGGCAGGAAGAAGTGAAAGGTTCAATGCCGATGTACTGTCCCTCAAACACCATGCCCTCTGTCAGGAAGGAAAGCCCTTCTCCGAGACCTCCTGTGCCCTCTCCAGTACCACGTCCCCCAGCAGCTCATGGCTACAAGGGTTGCCAGAGTTCGATTAGTTGATACTTAAAGCCATCCCATCTGGGTGGGGCACGCTGTGTGCAGAATGAAAGCAGTCTCTCAGCAAAGAAATGAGATGTTCTATAGGCTACTAATGTAGCCCTGATGATCCTGAAATTGCTCATGACACTGTGACAAGTATCATCAATTTTTTCACTGGAAAATAAAAAGAGGAAATGGTATAATCCAAGAGACACAAGTAATAATCTCATCCAGCATTTGCTCAGTTGTTGCTGACAGTGGAAGTGTTAAGGACTGTAGAATATCTGGGAGCAGAGAAAAGAGACTTCTGGGGAAAGGAAGGCACCAGGGGATTCTATGAGGTTGCACAGAGGAGCTGGAGTGCAAGGAAAGACAACAGGAAGTGAAGAGAAGCCCGAGCAGCGGAAGTGGAACTGTCTGTGACTACTCAGGACACAGATGCTGGGGGGAGGGGCTCTTGCTGGGGAGTGACGAGCAAAGAAGAGCCAGTGAGGCCTTAGGTGGAGGGTGGGCAAGCCCGACTCAACGGCCTGAATTTTATCCAGAGAAGGAACCACACATCATGCTACAAGGAGAAGGAAGACACAATGAAAGCAGCTTAACTCGGTGGTGAGAAGCAGGGCAGATTCGCCACCAGAGACACATTGGGAGTGTACCGATGCCGTGGAACAGTGGGGCCTCAGTGAGAACTTTCTCCCTGGCCCGAAAGTGACTATCCCAGATGGCTGTAGAGGGTTTTACACCTCTTTACAGGGCATCCCCTAAACGAAGACAGTAGAAGACAGACATGCACTGCTGAAGGTAACACGGCCAACCCTTTATTACATGGTCCTCACTCCAAGTGCTGATGTGAAGAACAAAAAGTGCCTTTGAAGTCATGAAGGAAAGCATCAGAAGTTCCACCAAGAGTCATTTTTCATCTCAAATAATCGCTTGTCTAGTTAGTCACAATCGGCTTTGCTTCACAGACTCGGGCTGTGGGAATTCCAGGAAATGGAAAGTAACCATTGGAAATTCCAGGGAAAGGCCTTCCCCAGGCAGTCGTATGGATTTGGCCAAGAAGTGAAGCCCACGGGAAAGCCAGCACCTTCACATGGCTACCTTTTCTCTGTTATTGGTGCCGCTTCTGAAAAGGCCAAAGGAAAGAGAGCTTCTCCAGCAGTCTGAAGGAAGTTCCTGACCAAAGGTGCAAGAGCAAGACCTCTGTCTCCAGGAAGCCCCTATCCTGCCTGCCCTGCCTCTGCAATGTCCTGTTATTCCAGCCAGAGGCATCCCGGATGCAAAGGCTTCACTCTGCACCTGCTGAACTCATTCCTCAGCAATAGGTGATCTGGAGACACATCACCTGCGAGCACAGGTACGGGTGACCGGTGCTCTTGTTATCCCTACAGGCTGCTGGGTAAGTAGACTGCTGCTTTGCGTTATCAGTCTGCCACTTATACTCAGTGTGCTGGGCTTCTTTCTACTCCAGTCTTCTCATCTATAATGTAATCTTAGTGGCTACTCCGTGGATGTGTTTGCAGAATTCAGTGAAATCATGACTGTAAAGCTCTAAGCTCAAAGCTGGTTTAAGGTTAGCACTCCATAAATGTTAAGCACGGTATCTTTCACAGATGAGGAAACAGTAATCCAAGCAGTGCAGCACACAGGCCGAGGTCATGCAGATAAATTCTGTGCGTGATCATTTCTATGGACACATCTCTTCTCAGTAATGTGTCGACAAGTCAGCAAATATTTATTAAGTGGCCATGAGGTGCAGAGTTCTGAACCAAACATTCTAAATTTATGCCCAAGGATGGGAATACTTCCTGCCTTAATGGAATTTACTGTCTGACAAGGATGTTTAGTTTTCATGGTCAGCCCAGCTGCACGCAAGGCTGGCCTCGCAGATAGAGAGACGGGCGGGCGTCTCTGTGCTGTGTGCCCAGGGGCTCTGGCTGCCCATGGGGTACTCAACACAGCAGCTTTGCCTTGGCCTAGGTTTTGTCTTCCTAGAAAATGGACTCGTTCAAATAGACCCACCTTTCTCTCTCTTCATTTGCAATTCCTCTGCAATGAAACAGTTCCACCTCAGCCTTTAAGTAATGCTGGAAATGTCTCGATTAACATTTCTTATCATCAACTAATCTACAAATGCAAATGTTCCTAGAAAAGAGAAAAGCTGCTGCTGATGATATGCATTATTAATAAACAGACATGTACACGTATCAACACGATCCTATACAGTGAACAATTTTTCCTAGGGGGAGGGGGTGGGGCCCCTTGCAGGGCCCACTGGGTTCTCAGGGCAAATAAGCTCAAATGGAACCAGGGGGAGCACCGGGAGACCACAGAGGTGGACGCCGATGTCTTGGGGGCCTGGCCTGCCCTTCTTCCTGCGGCCTCAAGTCCCCTCATCTGCACAAACTGGCCGCTGAGCACTGTCCCTGTGCAGAGCGCCACGCAGGCCCAGTGGCAGAGGGGACACTCCCTCGCAGGGACTCTCTGTCACGCAAACCCGGAAGGACCATTCCGTAAAAACAGATGAGGAAATCAAAATATTCATCCTGTGGGACGTTAGCAGATTCCAGATTTTATAAAATAACTGCAGACCGCGGATCCTGTCCCGCCCTTTGTGTTATTTTCTGAAGACTGAGCTCAACTCATCCCTTACTTTCTGAGCAATCTTAGATCGACGCCTCTGTAGGACCCTCTTCCACAGCAGCCTGTGGTTGGAGGAGGGAGTGGAAGGTAAATTAGGGCAAAGGTAGGTGCTCTAGGGTCTCGGGGAAATTAACCTCCCAAGTATGTACAGAGTGGAGACGCAGGAACACACCGTTCTAACGTAAATCACACGTCCCTTAGTCATTCCTTCAATAGATGTTGAGCAAGGAGAGGACGGATTTGGTTATTTAACTTCATGCCCACACCTTTAACCCTGGTAAACTAATTCACACTAAATTCTCCATGACTACTCAGGACATTTTAAAGAGCTTCCTCTTGAAAGAAATTACATTCTTTAAGCACAATTCTTTAACACATTTTTTTAAATATCCAGTGATAGACTTGCTGTTAAATGGGATATTCTGTAAGAAAGGTTTGTTCAGACCAGTGGAGTGGCATGATTGGTGATCCACTCCACTCTAGAAAGGCTGGCTCTCATAGGGTGACATATGCCTACCAGGTGCCATCTAAATGGATTTTACTAAAGGGCAGCCCATCAAACAGCCTGACTGGAGGAGAAGAGGCGCAGTGGAGACATGGAGAAGCACCTGCTCCCACCTTTGAGAAGCAATCACCTGTTTGGCCACTGAAACATGATACATGCCAGCCTTTCCTGTCAATGGCTACATTGTGGCAGGAAACACGCACTTCCGCTGAGCCTGGCGCTAGGTTGCCAAGAGCCTGCACCTGACAGGCAGCTGGGGGAGCCTTCCAATAGGCAGCAAGAACAAAAGTGCGGGGTCTGTTTTGTGAACAAGCCTGGCCCAGTTAGTGATGGGGAACACAGACCTGGTGTGTTTCTCCTGCTGGTAAAAGATGGGAGAACCGCATCCCAGGCCAACAGGTTCTTCTGCAGGGTCTGAAGCTGGCCCATCATTCCAATTCTGCAATACTTCTGCCAGCCCTAGAATTGTAGGACAAAATTGCATTTGAGAAAAATGGGTACAATAAAATAAGAATGTATGCCTCCAAGGAAGAGTCCCCCAGATAAGTATTGCTAAAGTCCCAGAGATAGAAACCATAAAACACAGAGAATATTTGTGCTGTGGCTAAGGTTGGACCCTGGTCATCATGAACATGATCATTGTTAATCAGTCAATAGGTGACATTACCCAGAGGAGCTACTAGATGTTAAAAGAAACTCAAAACTCCTAGGAAATAGCCACTTAATGATCACACAGTTTAATTTACAATGCCATTCACCGGAAATAGACAATGGCATTATTAAAAGTTGCACCAGTGTGACAGTTTGCAATTCGTTCATATTTCACACTAGACAGCCCCCCTCCTTCCAGCTAATGTTGACCAATCGCAGTAAAATACCCAACTGCAACCATTTCTTGAGCACTTAGTGTGCCACGTACTGTGCCACAGCTTTAAAAACATTCTATTTTGGACAACAGTAGTGAACACTTGCACAGAAGTTGCTGTGTGCCAGTGTTCTACACAATAGTCATTAAATAACTCCTCACAAAAACCTTTGACATAGGTACAGTCCCCTACTACCCACAGTTTTTCTCCCTGCAATTTCAGGTGCATGTCACTGACCAGAGTATGACAGTATTTTTTTTTTTGCTTTTTTTTTTTTTTTTTTTTTTTCGAGACAGGGTCTCGCTTTGTAGTTCAGGCTGGCCCTGAGCTCACTATGGCGCCCAGGCAAGCCGCCGCGAACTCAGCAATCCTCCTGTCCCTGCCTCCCGAGTGCTGGGATTATATGACAGTATTTAATGTAAAATTCCAGACACAGAATGCATAATTTAAAATTTTGCACTGAGTGCTGTGATGATAGTGTGCCCTCTCATCCTGTTTTGTGTGATCTCAAATGTAAACCATCCCTTTGTCCAGCGCTTCCACCCTGAATGTGCTATCCACCCAATAGTCATTTAGATACACCTTAGTTCTTATCACACCCATCATGGTAGAGTGGCATCTGTATTCAGGTATCTTTATTCTCCTTAGCAATAGCTCCAACGCATAAGAGTTGTGAAGCAAAGGAGGTAAGAAGACATAAAACATGGGAGGACTGGGGCCAGAGGGTTAGCTCAGTGGTTCCGGCGCCTGCCTCGCAAGTGCAAGGTCCTGAGTTCGATCCCGGTAACCACATACAATGTTGGGCTTAGTGACTCACGCCCACCAGCAATCAATACCACACACCACAGTGCCGGGCGTGGTGGCTCACGCCTGTAATCCCAGCACTTGGGAGACAGAGACCGGAAGATTGCTGAGTTCGAGGCTTGCCTGGACTACATACTGAGCTCAGAGCCAGCCTGAACTACAAAGCGAGACCCTGCCTCAAAAAAAAAAAAAAAACCATAGGAGGACAGATTAACTCCTGTGCTATATGGCAATACCATGGGACACTTAGAAATACAGAGTCTGGTACTATCTGTCGCTTCAGGCCTTGACTAGCAATCTTAGAATGTATTTCCTGCAGATAAGGGATAGCGCTGTACTGTCATCATCATCATCATCATCATCAACATCATCATTTTACAGATGAGGAAACTAAGACACCACAAGGTTAAACAATCTGCCAAGGTTATTTAAATCTACGTAAGAAGTAGAGTGAAGGTCCAGGGATTTAGATCAGTGGCACTGTGCCTGCCTCATAAGCACAAAGTCCTGAGTTTGATTCCCCACTACCGAGGAAAAAAGAAAGTCTGTGCCAAAGTCCATGCACTCAGTCATTACTTCACAGTTGCATCTTTAAAAATCACCATGAAATGTATACTGCAATGGCCTCTTATTATAAATAAGGAAACAGAGGTTCAGAATGCCGTAGTCATTTCTTCAACCATATAGCTAGAAAGAGGCAGAACCAGGGCTTGAACCCTACCTAGCTGGCACCGAGAGCAAGGAACCAGAGGCCTGTGCCATTTCTTCGTTACTTGTGATCCATTCACTGTAAATATGCAATCGTGTTTCCCACTCAAGTGTCAGGTGAACAGATTCAAATGGCCAGTGATTCCAGGCACTACGTTTGGTACTGAAAGTTAAGCAGTCCTGTCCTCCGCAGGGCTCACCCTCTAGTTGGGGAGTCCTGAGCCTCAAGTTGTTATTCGAGTCCATGGCAATGTTAAAAGAATGACTTCCTTCCTTGTCACTTCCAGACGTTCCCTTTATCTGTTGGTTGTAGCTGGGGCTGTACATCAGAGCTCCATCTGTGTTCCTTCCTTACTCGTGTGTATCTCTCAAGACACATCAGGCTTTTTTTGTAGTTTGTTGCCAAATCCTCCAGGCTCTCTGTCCTACGATGCTTGAAGCTGTAATTCACTTGTGTTTGTGGCGGTTTTTGTTCTTGTCAAGAATCCTTCGGTCTCATTCCCAGTTACAGCTTCCCTGTAGCTCACCTCCCTTCTGAAAATAGCCATCTTTCAGAAGGGACAGTAACTAAACGTTTAAGACCAGTAAATTCACGGCCTTTCCTAAATCTACCCCTCTGGGTTCTGGGATAACAGAGAATGTTGCTTAACAATGGTGACACATCCGGCATCACTGGCTGACTGTCTCATTGCGTGACTGCCGGAGATGATATTTGCACAGACCTAGCTAGATGTGTTGGCCAACCATCATTTTTGAACACACTGAAATGATATAGTTAATACAAATTGCCTTAGGCTGATACAAACTAACACAGCATAATATTTTACAGGCCTCTTCCAATAAAATTTCTATATAACTAGGAGTTCCCTAAAATAGTAAGCAAATAGTAAAGTAATAAGTAATAGTAAAATAATAAGTTTAGTATAGGAAATACATAAGCCAGTAACATAGTCGTTTGTCAGGTCCTATATTATCAAGTATTGTACATAATCATATGTGCCGTACTTTATGACCTGTAGCACACTAGATTTGTTTACACCGGCATTGCCTCAAATATGTATGCAATTTATTACACTGTGGCTAGGATGTCACTAGACAATAGGAAATTTTCACTTCCATTAAATTTTATAGAGCCATCATCACATATGCAGCCCATGTTATATGACTTTCTCATATTGTGTGGACAACAACAGGATCATTAATGTGGATTGTCAGGAAGTTTAAATAGTTAATACACGTAAAGCCAAAAGGGCTATACCTGATGTTTGGTGTTCAAAGGGTAGCTGGGCTTTTCTTCTTCCTCCCACTCCTCTCCTCTCCTATTATTTTTATTTATTGTTATAATTAAATATTGGCTCCCTTCTCCATTTGCTAATAGTTTGCTTTGTCTTAGAGTTGATCATATACTAGTGGTACACATATTCCAAAGAGACTAAGAGCAGGCTTGTCCCCTTTCATTTTAATTTCATCAACTCTCAGCACATTTGAGTGCATTTCAGTTAAGGAACACTTTTCTACTCTACATTGCCTGTGAACAATCATTGGTCTGAGTAAGTGCTTCTACAAGAACTCCTGAAATGTATGTTTTGATGGAAGTATGATTTTAACAAAAGAACAGAGGGAAATTCAAATGTGCCGAGAGACAAAAGAATAAAATAAATGGCCTAAGTTTTATGTGAATTCCACATTCCTATGAACATCTCAAATTAGGAAAAACATAGGCACAGAAAATGTGTTATGGTTTGGATCTTAAATATCCTCTAAATGTACATATGCCAGAGGCTTGGTCTCCAGCTGTGGCATCACAAGAGGTGACAGTCTTCAGCACATGGGGCTGAGTGGAATGAAGTTAAATAATTGAGGATGTACCCTTAAAGAGAGTTGGGGCCCCCAGTCTCTTCTTTCTTTATTTTCCAGCCATCAGGAAGTGAACAAATCTCCTCCATCACATGGTCCTGCTATGATACCCTGGGCCACTAGAGGGTCAAAGAAATAGGGCCATGTACCATAGACTGGAACCTCTGAAGCCATAATCCAAAATCAATCTATCCATCTTACATTTTGATTTATCTGTAGTAATTGTTACCCCAACAAAAAGCTGGCTAACACAAGATATACTGCTGTTGTGGTGGTGATACAAAGTGTCTGAGAGTATCAGAGAGCAAGCTCTGACTAGCTAAAGATGTTGGAGTAAATATCCAAACTCTGGTTCTCTATGTTTTTGAACTGGATAGTTGTCTTTGATCCTTTCACTGAGAATCTTTATCTTTGGCCACATGATCTTTACTGAAAAGCCTCTGCCTTTTATTGACCTGCATTAACTTTAGCTATTACTTCATACCCCCATGGCTCCAAGCTATGTCCTAAACCACAACCCTATTGTTTTACATCATGAAAAATGGTCTCCACTGTCATAACTTGTGGTAAGAGAGAGGCTTTAATATCTTCTTGATATGATAGCACCTGATAAAGATGCCATTAACATGTATCAATACTGGAAAAGTAGCAAATGCACAATGGTTGTGGCTCTTTTGTTTTCTAAATTAATTGGATGGCTTAAAGGACTGTGCTATTGGACTCTAAATCAAATGGAGGTATCCGTAAGAGGTTAGTTACAGCACAGCTTCTGGTAACAGGGAGCCTGAGGAGAAATAATTTACAAAACTTCTGAAGGTCAGAGTGAACCTCAGTGAATGCAATACAACAAAAGAGCAAAAAAGGAGGAGGAAGAGGAACAGATAAAGATTAGGTCATCTATTGGTAGTTAAGTAACAAACAACTCCAAGATGCAATGACTTAAAACAGCAGGTTGGAAACTCTGGGGAAGCTAGAGACCTTCTACAGGCATGACCTTGAAAATAGCTAATGCTTCACATTTTGTACCATGGGCATCTGGCTTACATCACTCTACCCAATTCTCTAGAACAACAAAAATGTATGATTGTTCAATTTCCCTGGGCAAGACTCAGCTAGCTGGTTTTATCCAGTGTCGCCCACTGGACCCACTGTCACTGCCGATCTGGCTGGGGCTGGAGGAGATACTCTCAAGGTTGCTGGAAAGTTGGTGATGGCTGTCAGTACAAGGCTTCAATTGCCCTCTATATGTGCCTTTCTATAAACTTCTGGGAGAGACTGAAGATGTAGCTCAACAAGATAACATCTGCTTAGCATGCAGGAGGCCCTGGGCTCAATCCCTGGCTCAAAAAAAAAAAAATTAGCACTCTAGATTTCTTGGTTATCTTCCTAACATGCAAGAGGACTTTCCCCAGACTGAACGGAATGAGTAAGACTAGATAAAGGGAAACAAAAGGTACAATGTATGTTTTGATATAGAAATTACATTGTCATTTCTATCATCCTACTGTCACACTGCACACAGACATATTGCAGAGATTATACAAAGGCCTAAATAATCATTCACTGAACACCCTTTTTTTCTTTTTTTGTTTTTCTTTTTGACTTTTTGAGACAAGTTCTCATTCTATAAATCAGGCTGGCCTTGACATTCTTGTGTAACCCACATTGACCTTTAATTCACAGAGATCCTCCTGCCTCAGCCTTCCCAGTACTAGTACTATGCCACCTGTAGTAGGAGGAAGATGAGAGAAAAGAGAAGAAAAATGCTTTCGTTCATTTTCAAGAAATGGGATTGAGTTGGACTTTTGGGATAAAAAAAAAAATCAAGTCAAAATGGCAAATTGTAGGTGAGGGCTGGGTAGATGTAGCCCTAGTATTGGTCCCACTGCTTAGTACGCAGCCGTGTACGGTGTAGGCTGGCGCGTGTGTGGGGACTCAGGTGGAAGACTTCATTTCAGACCCAGGTCTCCCATTCCACGTGTCCATCTAGAAGAGACAGCAAGCCATTGAAGTCCAGCTTTTGCTAGTGGGCGCTGAACGATGGGGTGCTGTGGGGTGTTGAATGCTTGGGCAGTGGAGGGGACACAATCACCCCTGCTCACGACTGCTCATCCCACCAGCTGGTCTCTGCCCACCAGCTCTGGGACCCCATCAACCTCCTCCCCTGCGCCTTGGGGACGAGTGACAGACACAGTGCTTCGTCCTCCTCCCTGAGGCTCCTCACAGTCACCACAAAGAACTACCAGGAGGAATTCTGCCCTCCAGAAGACTGGCGTGGTTGTTTCTAAGACAGAAGTCCTTTTTTACCTTTTAATTCAACCTTGACTTTCTTTCCACTAGGGCGGAGAGCAAAGCGTGGCAGAGAGTCCGCTTTTTACCTTGCGGTCAGTGTCTTCACCCCGAAGGCTCCCCTTCCTGGAAAGTGCTTCACACCAAACTGAGGCTCTGAAGGTGACACGCGAAACTTCTTTTCAGCCCAGAAGGCAGCGTCGTCGTTCATAATGCGGGGAAGGCTGGGCCCCGGGACTCCACCCCCGAAGACTCCCTGCGTCTCTCGCCCCTGCCCGCCTTCCCCCCAAGGGGTGGGTCTTTCCGTCCCAGGACTCCGATCTTCCCTCCCACCAGCGCGGCCCCTCCGCTGACATCCGCAAGAAGCCCTGCGCAGGAACGGGTGGAACGTGCCTGTCTTTCATCCCGAGATCGCCCATCAGAACGGAGTCGGCGGGCACGTGCCCTCCCTGCTCTTTTGTCTCTGCATCTTATCACGGCTCTCCAGCAGGGCCTTTGATTTCCACACCTCGCTGGGGGTGTCTGGGCTACTTTTTAGCTTCCATCTCTGTTTGCAAAGATATGTATCCAATTCCACACACAATGAAAGAATAACAACAACATGAATTACAAATGTTATGATGCATTATGCTTTGATTAAATAAGAAATGCGATCGGCTGAGCCCAAAAGGATAGAACTTGAATCCCGTCAAGAGCAGAGATGAATGAACAGAACTACAGTGACATCTGCTGGTGCCTCCCATAGAGCGGTTGGTTTAAGCGTCTCCAGAAATGACGGATGGGAAAAAACATCATAATAATGATAATCTCATGCTGAAAATAAAAACTTTAAAATGCGCCTTCAGGTAAAAATGTATTAAGTTCAGCTGTTTTATTTGGTAAGTTGCAAATAAGAAAACAACATTTTTTTTAAATAGAAGGTAAAAATTAGTTACTGTGCGACTGCTCCTCGCACGAAGGGAAAAGCCCATTCGTGTCTTCGTGCTCGCTCAGGGCCTCCCAGGCCGCCATCCCGCAGTGGACAGACTGGTCCACCTGGGCAAGAAGAAGCTTGCAAAGTGGAAGGATTCTCCAAGCTATCTCTGAGTCTTTAAAACACTGGCTTCCTCTTCAGGTGTTCCAGAAGCTGAGGTCCCAGGGGACACGAATGTCTCTCCCCAGCCAGGATGGCCAATGTCTTTCTGATGCAGTCTCTCTGTGAAGAAATTTCTGCCGCTGAGATGCTGAGATACATTAGGAACACATTAAGATGGAATCAGGCGCTCCCTGGAGTCCAGGGTTTCGGGGGATCAGTAAACTCTGCCACCCAGTTGGCTTCCATTCGGGCAAATCTTCAATTACCAACATGGCTTGTCCTCTCTGCCAAAAACTAAAGTGAAACTGTGCTCGGAGCTCAGGATGCCTGCAGCCGCCTCCCTGGGGTCCGGGAGTCTCCCCGCAGTGTTCCCTCGAGCATTTCCCAGCCTGCGCCTTCGGTAGAAAGGGCAAGGTTTTCGCTAGACGCCCCTCCCCAAAGCAGTGTCACAAAGGACGCTGTCATCTGGACTCTGGATAATGATCGTTCTGGCTTTAATGCCGTCCAAACCCACACAGCTATGTTTTTACTAAGCAAAGCCTTAAATGCCTTCAGTGCACGGTGCCCACAACAAGAGATTATAAAGCTCTCCTAACACCATTACTTGCCAAGCAATTAGTACAGATCGTGTCTTTCAGAAATGAGTGCAACTATTTTTAAATGGTCTGCAGGCACCTTCGCTTCTGCAGCCTGAGTTACAAAAGCCGGGCATCGCGCTGTGAACAAAGGAACTTTTCGCTGTTGTCTCGTGCTTGGACTGCGGGGTCACTCTGAGCAGGGAGACATGGCTGTCATCACGCTGTGCTGAGCGCATCCTTGTCCCACATCTGAATACAGGACAAAGAGCCCCCATCTGGGCAGCGTGCGGAGACGCGCACATCTGACAATAACCGTACACCGTATGGAAGTACATCTGGGTGTGGGCCACCGGCACTTCTTGGAAGCGAAGCTACATTACAGCGATCTGGGTTCCTCTGCATGACTCGAAGGGACAGTGTGTCACCTGCACGCCTAAAGCACATTCGATAAAACATCTCAGACTCAGAGCCTATGGAATTCATTTTCCAGAGACAACCAAGCTTGGGGATTTGATTTCTAAGTTTTCTTTCTTTCTTTTTGTATATAAACGGCAAAGTTTGCATTTCAACTGCTTTCCCCCTCCTCTGTCCCCCTTCAGTCCTGGCTCAGTCTCCAGCACCGTTTGAGCAGGTTTTCAACCGAACTCTATTAAATTAATTGATTATTAGTTGGCTATCATACTAGTCACATTCTATTTGTGGCAATTCTCAAGTGGGCAGTGCTCAGTAGTGAGCGGGTTGCAGATATAGGACCAGGTTGGCACAGCCCCAAGGGACCCATCCATGCTGCTGCGACAGGGCCACACCCATTATTCCCACAAATAATGCTGAGGGAGGTAGTCCCGAGTGGAACTGAGGACACCCTTTGCTGCGATCTCTTCCACCGTCAGAACGTTAAACATTTCACCACGCTGGCCTGACGCCTACCTGTGAGAAGAGGAGGAACCATATCTACAACTGCTCCCCTTTCCTGTGGTCAGGTCCTGGCTCTCTAGAGCCAGTGGGACGTGTCGATGGCCCTGTCTGAAACTCAGTTCAAAATGGGACTTCAGTTACCTTGCCCGTGCACAGTTGTGTGATAACGTCTTCTGCCTCGGCCCTTCATCTACGCATCAGAAACCCTTTGGTGAGTGTTTTTGCTGTGTTAGGAGAAAGTTTTATATTCAGGAAAAGAAGGAGAGAAAGACTTAGCATGAGTCCCAACAATGCCTCGTGGTTTTCTTTATAGGATACTTTTCGTATTAGTTGTCAAGAATTACTCTTAATAATATTAAAGCCCATAAGTAAACTCATATATCCCTCCCTGTGAAGTTCCGGTTTCTGTCAGAAATTCTCGTGGGACTTCTAGTCCCATCTACCCCATCTCCTCTTTGCCTCCTGCTAAATGGATCACAAACCAGCCCCCCAGTTCCTGGACTATAGCCTCTTCCCACAAAGAGAAGTGCAGTTTCACTTACACGGAAAACAGAGAAAAGGAAAAGATAATCAAGGAAATCTCAAAAATTGATGAGGCTCAATCTGCTTGAAAATATGTCATATTCCCTGGTTAATGACACAACTGTTTAACAATGGTTCAGATTTGGGGCACGCTGTTCAGGCCTATGACCTACATTTGAGCTTAGCAAGCAGGAACAGGAACAGCAGTACAGCCCTATGGTGGCTTCTTCTATAGTACAGTGCAGTACTGTAAATTTTTCAAGTTGTACTGTGCAGTAGTTTTATGTACTATGTAGTATAGTTTTAAAACTATAGTAGTTTTATGTTCCCTTATACCTATAGTACTGCAGGTAAGATTTATGATAATAAAAGAAAAGTTAACAAGTTGGAATTTCTTTGAGCATTTCTTGAGCATTTGTTCTGAGTGTGACAATGTACACATTATACCCAGTTCTTCATTTAGCAACTAATTCATTTAACAACCTGGGTGCAGAACCAGAACTTGGTCCTCAAGCAAGGACTGTCGTGTTTTAGGGGATGGAGGTGTAGCTCAGTGGGAAACCATGTGCTTAGCAGGTGTGAGGCTCTGGGTTTGATCTCTCACTTATAAGGAAGGGAAAAAGGATGGGAAGAAAGAAGAAAAGGAAGAAGGGAGGGAGAGAGGGGGGAGGATGAAATGTTTTCACCTGAATTATAAGCATATGAAAAAGTCTAAGGAAAGGAAGTCTGTAGAGACTGTCGTGAAAAGGTGAAGCTAGGATGCGAACAGTATGGCTGGACAGTTCTAGATATGCAGGTGGTCTTTGGGCCCGAATCACCTGCAGTTTTCCTGTCCCCGTTGCCCCTGAATGTAACGGGGCGGGGGCGTCTTCTCCCACTTCTTCTCACGCCTGTCACTTCAGACGGCGCGTGGCGCTCTCGCTCACTCGCTGCTGCCTCTTTGGTCTCCGAGTTCCCCAGGACCCGCAGAACATTGTGCTTCCGAGGCTGTGATACTTCACATCACACGGGGAGACAGAAAAGAAGACGCTGGAGGGAACATGAAGGGAGAGGAAGACAGGAGACTTTGTCAGGAGTTTTAAACTTTCTTCTTGAGTTAGGAGTAGCCCTGGGGAGAAAGGGCTTTAGATGTTTGGGCCTTCTGGGCTCCCTGTTGCCATGGAGAAAAAGAGTGTGATGATTTGAAAGTGGCCAGGACACGCCAGGGCCTCGGGAGATGGCTGCAGGAAGGTGACTGTCTCACAAGTGCTCTTTTATGTGGGCATTAGGGCCGTGACCGATATTGTCATCATTTACAGCACATGTTGAAATCTTGGCCCCTTTGACTGGATAAAGAAAAAACCTTTCCATGCTTTTCCCTACAGTCCTTTGTCCCCTGATTCTCAGCTCTAAGGAGAGGCTGTGGGCACAGGGAAAGGGTCTTCTGATTCATGTGGCACTCCTAGTCTGCTCTGTCCATTCTGGGAGGCTTTCTTACTTTACTAATTCTACAGCATTAACACATTTGTAGCTGGAACGTGAATTGTGAGCAAAGCCATAAACAAAGAAGAGGTAAACATACCCAAGGCATTGTTAGGCAAAATATTCTAACACGATCATCCCTCAGCATGCCCTGGGCTTGGGTTCCAGGATCCCCCTCCACAGTACCAAAATTCAAGGATCCTCATTCTCTTAAATAAAATGGTGTGGCATTTGCATGTAACCTAACACCCCCTCTCATACAATTATAATCAGCTCTAGAATGCTCATAATACCTAACACCATGTAGATGCTATGTAAATAGTTGTTACCCCATGGTGTTTTGGAATAACGACAAGGAAAAATATCCGTATATTTTCAGTACAAAATTCACTTTTTTAAATGCATTTGATCTGCTGTTGGTTAGTCTGAAAATAAAGTTTTTGGCTGTAGAGCTAACTGTGCACGAGCCCGATGTCAGAGCAGGGCGCTTGCCTGGACATCCCTTGAATGAACGACTCCAAGGAAGCTGGCGGAGCCACCAGAGCCAAGGGGTGAATGACATGAGTAAGTCATCACTTGCAGCTCGTTGACTGTCCCAAGAAACTGTGCGAGTCGTTTCTCTTCTGTCTCCTCCTCTGCCGTGAATGTCTGAGAGCTGCTGAAATGGGGAGTAGGTGGTGTATTACCCACTTTTTCACCGTGGTTGCGTGAAGGGTCAAAGATTACCCAGTTTGGCGCTCATCATGAAGTCAGACACACTCCAGGTACCTGCTGGGGACTGAAGTGCCCCCGTCGTATGTTACAGACCTAACCCCCAGTTCCTCATGACGAGACGCTGCAGCTCCCCTTCCATATCTGTGGGCCCTGAATCTACAGATCCAACCAGCAACAGATGAAATTGGCCAAAATTGTATCCATACCAAACATGTACAGTTATGTTTTTGTCATTGTTCTTTAAGCCATACAGCATAATGACTGTCTATGGCATTTACACTGTATTAGGTTTTAGAAGTAAGTACTCCAGAGATGACTTCAAGTATACAAGAAGGGCTGGGGATGTAGCTCAGTGGTGCGACTCCTGCCTGGCCAGTGCAAGGTACCGAGTTCAATCCCCAGTATCACCAAAGAAAACAAATAAACAAAACAGTATATGAGGATATACATAGGGCGTATGCAAATACTGTGCTATTGTATCTATGAAAGGAGCATGCAAAGGTTTTGATTTCTATAGGGAAACCTAGGGCTAATTTTCCTTGGATACAGAGGAATGACTGTGTTTAGAGGTTAAGTCCTTAAACAGATAATTAAGTTTAAAAAGCAGTCACTAGTGTAGGCTTTAATCTAATACAACTGGTGTCCCCCAACACAACTGGTTAGAGAAAGAGAGCAGCCACAGTCACACACACCAGAGAGGACCACGTGAGGATACCAGAAGACATGACCATCTGCAAACCAAGGACAGCAGCCTCAGAAGAAATCAACTCTGCTGATACCTTCACCTTGAACTTGAAGTCTAGAGAACTGTGAGCGAAGTAAGTACATTTTGTATAAGCCACTCATTCTATGGTACTCGGTATGGGTAGCCCTAGGAAATTAATACAGTGCCTAATTGTGGGAAAAATGAATCAGTCCGTAATGATGACTCCTAGGAAACCTGAAATCTGTAGACATCACAGTGAACAGCTGACTCTGTGAAGTATAGCCATGGTTTCTAGGATTAACTCCTACACTCATGACTCATACAGCTTCAGGCTGGTCTGCTAGCCTCTCCGAATAACAGATCCCTCTTTTGTGAAATGAAGATAATAGCTCTCTGAAAAGTTCTTACTGTATGAAAATGAATCACACGCCCACATTATCGAGACACTCATGTTGATTCTAATTAAGGAGTGAAAGACGTTCACAAATGATTGATAGCAGCACAAGAAGGGATAACCTGCTTCAGAAGAAATACAGACATGCACTTTCCCAGAAATATGTGCCTATATTGTAATTACATCACATTAACTTTTGAGAGGAGGGTCAGGAAAAACTTCATGAGGGTAATAGGCTGGATTTTAAAGTTTAAACAGAGAAAGAGCCTCAGAACAAAGACATTTTTACTAAAAAACAAGGGTGGACTTGTGGAAAGAGAACATTCAGGGGCTGAAAGAAACAGCATGGGGTTATGTGTGCATCGCCAAGATGGACAAGACCGGAGATGGGAAAGCCAAGCTCATGTCAAAGCATGCATGATCTTGAACACCAGAGTGAGTTGTCTAGATTTTATTCAAGGATTCCAAGCCCAGGAGGGGTGTGAATGGCTGTGTCTTTCGGAGAGCCAACACTGAAGGCAACATGTGTGTGATGAAATGTTTGGAACCAGCACGTGTGCAGTCATGCTACTGCAAAAGCTCAGGTCCTGCAGCAGCTTCAGGAGTTGGGAGGAGAACACTGGATGATCTATGTGAGCTCTTTCTTTAAACAATAGCACTAATAACCGTGATTATTTTTGAGGGAAGAAGATGTAGAACCAGAGCTTGTGAATACATGTCAATGTTAATTAAATTTTCTGAGCAGTGGTGAGAAATCAGTTAATATTAAAACAAGCACGTGATAGGAGGTTGTAAATTATCTTTCTTTCTTTAAGAGCAAAAGACCACTCATTTTGATTTAACACCTACCACTTTGAAAAAAGAAGTAGAGTACTTCATGGAAAGGCCTTTATTTCTATCTTATTGCAACCTTTACTGTAACTCACAGTTACTTTTGTGGGCAGTATGAGCAAATATATTCACACATTTGGCAAGAATATGCCAAGGGCTTAAATCCCACAGGCACAGCTTTTAAAATCCTATTTATTATAAAATATAAGTAGGCTTAAGTTTCCAAAATCAGAACTGTATATTTTCTTTATCTGTATGTTCCCTTCTTCCCCTGAATCCTTCACCTCAATGTTCCAGCAGACTCACCCAGGCTTTGTTTGTATTGCATGTATCATACTGAAGAAAGGAAGAGAAACAAGCACCTGTCTCCAATGCTAGATCACAAGCTCCTTTTCTTCTTCATCTTCAGCTCCCCAGAGCCTAGCACAGTGCCTGCCTGGCTGCAGTAAGTACTCAACACTCAGTGACTGAACTGCTTTATGGTTTTAGGAGTGTGTGTGTGTGTGTGTGTGTGTGTTTCTACTATAAACTCGGAGTGAAAAATGAAGTAATGTAGATTCTATGTGATTGCCTGTTACATAAAATAATTCTCTTTTTAATATGAAAGCTCCAGTGAATGAACTGACCCCTGTCAGTTAGGTTCTGCCCACATCTGGTTCCTAAGTGTCATCCTGCTCCACTGCCCCGGCATGGATCATGCTTATTTGTTTGACTTGTGCAAGACTATTGTGTATACATCTTCCACACGGGATCTCATTATACAAGGCAGAAAAAAAGTACAATGCCCATTTTGTACTTTTGACACCTAAAGAATCCAGTTATCATCTTGACATGTAAATTGGAATGAATGTCTTTGTTCTAGTGGCCTGATATACTCAGGTTAGGCAGGAATACCAGCATTTTCCACACCTTATATATTCTACAAGTAACAAATGCAGCCAAGGCAATTTACTATACAGAGATTTTTCTGCTCTTTTGTTTGCTACAGTTGACCAAGGAGGCACCAACAAAATGACCTGGCACTCTGATAGCTGTTTCCAAAGTCTATACATTCAACACATGGCCTCGCTGCCACTTATTATCTTCTTCCCTGCATGTTAATAAGCCATAGTGTACTATTTTGAAGTGTCATTTTGTTCTTCTACTTTATTAATTCATAGTATTGGACTAGTTTAGAAAAAAAAAAAAACATTTGTTTCCATAGTAGTCAAACTATTCCTTTCAACCTCTCATCCTGTGCAAGATCTTATACTCAATCCTTTAAACACGCCATACCCCATGCCATCCACCAGCCATCCATGTAGTACTATCTTCTTTTTCCCCATTAACAGAAGCAGAAATCACAGCTGAGAGTCCTTTTTCCAGGTTCCCATCATTAGTAGACCAGAGTTGAAAGACCTTATTTCCCAACTCAATCTGATTACAGACACTGCCCTGTCCTGTCTGCACCTACTGGGGTAGCACACCCACACCAGCCTCTGCTAACTTCCCTGAAAGCCTGCTGGAGTGTGGAGCATGAATCGGAAACCCATATCAATGGATGTTGAACAGAGCACTAATCATGTAGGTCCAGAGGGGGAGATTTAGAAATGGCAGAAATAGGAATATTTTTTGCACCTGTACAGCAAATAATATCAACAATGGTAATAAGGATAATGGCAATCTAGTTCACTTGTGGAGAAAATATTATAAACTAATCTCAGTGTAAGTGATAAAATGAAGGCAGTTGGTGGGCACAGGTAGCATTTTCAACAGATTCACTTTGGTGATATGCTATGGCCCACAAAGATCTGTGAGACCTCCCAAGCAATATCCAAGAGGTAATGACAAGCATTGGATAAATCATTCCAAAGCTATTACAGAGAGACTCACTCTGCCATATGGAAAAAGTGGTTAGGGAACAATTAACTTCAACAATGTATATTGCCCCTGGAAACAAAACCAAGTTAAGCCGCTCGACAAGGCTGACTGCAACCTCTATAAATTAGTCGGTAATAATGGCCATAGTCTGAAACCATAAAGACTTTGAAAAATAGAGTAAGCGCAAGCCATGAAATCATTTATAAATGATCCGACAACAAATTCTGAGGGAGACACACTAAGCACCTCTTTTCACTTTCATTTATCATATTTGAAAGCTTAAGTAAAGCAAATGTTTGATGAGTGTGAAGGCTCTCGGATTGTGAGCCAAGATAGGGTAACTGGCACTGAAATTATTGCAAGTGTTTAATAAAAGAACCCTTGTTTATGAAGTGCAGAAGATGTAAAACAAGTGAACACAAATGGAGATACAATACTTACATCCCTCCCTGCCTTGAACAGCCATGAGAAAGCTGTTGAGATGACAAATCACAGACAAATCTTCAAAGGCAAAGCAAATAGAGGAGGCAACCCCAAGATTACAGAAGACCTTAAACTAAGTAAATTAAAAAACTTAAATACAACATATCCAGAGGTAGGGCCATAGTCACAGACCAACTATTTCAGGATAAAAGATCTAATGCTTGCTACATGGTTAAAGTAATAAAGTAAATGCAACCCTGGGCAGGAGCAGAAAAAGAGATACAGAAGGTGGCATGCGTGTTTGGGAGGGCAGCCCAGCTACCTCAAAGCGAGGCAAGACATCCTTCCCAATTGAGGGTTTAATAAAATCAAGTTTACATCATTTAAGGACATTTCAGAGAGTCGTGTCCCTGGATTTCTGTTCCAACAATAAATCACCTGCAGGGTTTCTACAAGAAAATTCAGCTAATATAATGACTGTGCACTAACCTTGCCTAAGAATTTTCAATTACTATTTCAAAGAAGATATTTTGCTTCTTTGACTGCTTTATTCCTGCATATATGTAATGTGATTTTTGCAAAAATTATGACTTTTATTCTTTTATTTTTTTCAGTACGGAAGACTGAATCCAGGCCCTTGCATGTGAGAGGAAAGAGCTACACCACTGAGCTACGCCCCCCAGGCCTGCGTATTTCCTTGTTAACACCAGGCACTGGCGGAGGACCCTGCTGTCCCAGAGCAGTGAGATAACACATCTAAGGTGACCAGTGGTAGAACCAACATTAGAACACTGTAAAAGCAAGTCCTTCCAGCGTTTTCCTCTCATGCGATCATCCTTCCAAGTTTAAAAGAGATCTGAAATGTAACATACCAGTTGATTATAAGAAAAACACGTATCCAAGTTGGGAGATACATTTAAATCCCATTAAACTAACTGAAAAATTCATGAGCAATACATGGATAATTTGTTTCTTATTAAAACATTAAACTTGTAGAGAATATTTAGCTGTTCAAATGTCAAGTAACAGGATAGCTATAGTAAGTTAATTAGGTACCAATTCATTGCTAAAGATACTTAATTGACATTTAATAAGCATATTAAATACCAATTAACCAACTATATTTAGTGCTAACTATATTTAGTCAAAGCTGTTTTGTTAATCGCTTGCTCGGTGCCTTAGAATCTGTGGTCAATAGATTATAACCCAATTAAATATATATATTAAAGTGTTTGCATATATGTGTCCCCAGTGGGGAAGGTTGCCTGGATGCCCATGTGGGCATTACTCATCATCACCCACGGCAGCGAGGATGATGCCATTCAGCAACCTGTCCCGGGTCACGCATGACCCTCTATTCGAAACAAATCAGCCAAGTAACAGACACGTAACCCTCTCCTGTCAGTGCTGAGCTCAGAGACATGGAAAACTTAGCAGGTTCTGCCAAGAGAGGATACAGGACTCTCTCAAGTAGAGTTCACATTTCCTTTCAGACCTCTGCAGAGGGGCTTTCTTGACTCAGAAGAAATACCCATCATGTTTCATAAATACCATTTGTGCCACCTTCTGCAGGAGGGAGGAACGCACTGAGGGTGGTAAATGTCTCCAGGATCTTAGGACTTTTCTGGGCTTAAGAGATGTTGGCTAGCATTCTTTCGGACCATTTCCCGAAGAGCGTTGTCAGTCACGTGTTGTGGGTCTCAACTTGTGTGTTCCGGTCACAATGCTTTCCTATAGACAGCCAATGGAGAAGAGATAACTGGACAGAGAGCAGGGATCTGAGCACAATGACCTTGGTCATTCTCTCCTTACCCCGTGAAGGCATCCTATGTGTTTTGTAGGTCTTGAAGTCGGTTTAATCCTTTCTGTGGTTTAAATACGCAGAAGGGCTGCATCTCAAAAGGTTGACAGGTGATAGCTGTCACTCCATCAACTCTTGCAGGAAAGATGCACCCAAACAAGATGAGTCTTAGTGTGACCCAAATCCCTTAAATACCATTTTCTAAATGCAGGTGAATTGATACCATAGCTGTTCTTCCCATCTTAAAGTTTAGGGAGTGCTTTCAATTTTTAAAATAAACTCGTTTCACTCAGTAACACTACTAGGCCTGAACATGGCAAAAGTCTGGAAATATGAATATTTTGTTATGAGATCTATATGGTCATTTTTTCTGCAATCCATGAAAGACAACCACTTGGATAGTGAGCTAAGTAATTAGTTGAGAGTTTGTATAGGGACAGAACTGTTCTTAGGGGAGTCAGAATCCCATAATTTAGGGAAAACGCTGTGCTGGGAACTAACAACATAACAGCTACGGAAGGCAGAAGTCAGTGGACAGGCTGGTGGTGATTCAAAATTATTCCAGGAACACTCTTCTCAGTATAGTAGTCACCTTGCCTGTCTGTAATCTTAAGAGACACAGTCCAAGATCCCCAGCAGATTCCCCAAACCACGAACTGCAAGTGAGCTTTACATACACTGGTTTTCCCTATATACAATGCAGCACGGCAGCATGGACCAGAGTTAATCTCTCCTTCTATAACCATATTCCAACATACTGAGGCAGGAAAGATAAATTACAGTGAGGCTGGATGTCCATGAAGACCGATGCAGTGTGGCACACAGCATCATTTCAAATGCAAACAGGTACACATATATAGCTATAAAGTGAAATGGGTAGCTATAAACAAAAATCAAAAGCATACTAATTAACTACCTGTTGGGAGTGCCAATCATGGTGATCCACGCTGACTTATTATCATTTCCCAGGGGTGAACAATGCTTTGAATACCACACATCATACGTTCACCAGTGGTTATCAGCAAGATTGCATCTGTGTGTGGCAAGGTGATCTCTTCCCTCCAAAACTGCTTTGGGCTCTGAGGAGACTACCCATCATCTCAAGGCTTGGCAGCATCATACTGTGTACTACTAAGCTGTCCCAGAGTGGGTCAAATGATGTCATTCACCCCATTTGGCTTTTGAGTTGCATTTTCCACTGGAAGGACTTATACACTGTGTATGTTTCCAGTTAATGAAAGACTGCAGTGTGCCTGTGAGCTTTGTTTGAGGATGCCATAAAATGGGGGAGAAAAATTAGTATCCAGAAGATCTCTGTTTTCCTGGATAAGTTTGATCAATGAGGGAAAGAAATATAGAGTTTGTATGTGAAATTTAAACTCTTCAACATGAAGTGCTCTTGGGTAAGCAAAACACTGGAGCTAGAGTTAGTAATGAATTAGTTAACACAACAGAGAGACAGAGTCTGAGTCCACAGACAGAGCCAGTGTTTCAATTTTCATCTCAGTTGGCAGTAGACGCGAGACTGATGAGGGGCTTGGCATAAATCATGAATTCCAGGATATTGTACTCGTGCCTTCTTGGGGGCTAAGCCACAGTTGACATGTAGATTTGAGGCTCAGAATCTAGTTCTGGTTTTTAAAGAGAAAAGAAAAGAAGGAAAAAAGTAAGAATACTGCTGAAAAGTTAAGATAATGAAATAAGTGGAGGATCTTCTAATTGAAAACAACTAGGCAAAATAGTAGTCCATATTTAGTTCTAAAAGAAAGTAATTAAGAAGCCATCTGAATGAAGTATTAAACTGAATATGGCTTATAAATTCTTAGCTGAGGATCAATTTGAGTTTATTAGACAGAGCAGAAGAAAAGAGCATAAATCCAAATCACAAGGCAAGGTATGTAAAAGAAATTTAAAGGGATATTTTATAGAGAAAGTGATGACATTTAGGATGAATTTGATAGTGATATGGATTTCAGTAAATTAAAAGAATATAAGTGGTTTTACTCACGAAAGGAAGTCAGAATTTCAATGGGTTTGCATGCTGCTTCGGAAAAGAAAACATGAATTTACTTTGTGGGGTTCCAAGCTAAGTTTGCCATCTCTGGGTTACTTACTACTTCCAAGACATCCTCTCCAGAGACACTCCGTGGCGGGCGTGGGGGGATGCCCGCCCAGGAAAGTCTTCTCTTTCATAGCCCAACCCTTAAGCCTTACTTCTCAAAACACGGTCTATGCTAAAGGAACATGTATTGGTGCTACTGAATGTGCACGTTCTTTTCCTGCTCAATACCATTCTCAAATAATCAAATAGTTTTAGAAACAGTTGAGAAATGGTACTGAATGGCCAATGAGCAAAAAAAGGGCCGCTCGTGCTCTAAAAGTACCTTTTCCTAGAACAGATCTGAGCTTTTACAGGACTGAGCTAGGAAGGGGCACATTATGCATACAAACACCTTCATTTTCCATAGGAAAGGAAGAAGATTCCCAAGATTTAGGGTGCCACCTTTTTTATTGCCTAACTTGGGCATGGTCAGATCTGCATGTTGATGGTGAGTGTGTTTCTTTATTGTTATATGAGATTATAATGAACCCAAGGCTGTCTGGAGTGTTTACATGGTTTTTCACTTGGTCTAGCTGGTCTGACCCCCACTTAGCTATTTGGAAATATATGATAGCTTGATGGTTGGCAGCTGGGAACATGTAGATATCAACATTCAGGCTTTAATTTTTGCAAGCTAGTGACACAGGCGATACTTCAATCACCTACCAGCAATGTCAAGGTGCAAAATGGGGATACTGGAATATGAGGGCTTGTTGGAAATACAGAACCTCGGATCCCACTCAAAGTCTATAGAGTCAGAACCCATACTTAACAAGACCTCCAGGCAAGTCAGGTGCACCATAAAGTTCAAAAGCCCAAGACTTCCGAAGCAGTCTGGCTGTAGTTCCTCTTCTAGCTTCAGTAGGATTTCACTAGGCTTGGATTTGAATCCTGACTCTCACACTCACTGGGCAATTTAATCTCTCTGAATCTCAGTCTCTCTGTTTATAAAATAGGAACAGGACAGTGCCACCTACTTCTTTCGAAAGGGGTAAAATGAGTGTCAGAGAGGAACGTAGATCCACACCCATTAAATACTGGCAGGAATACAAGTTTCATTCCCACTAGCTGCATAAATTGGAAGAGAGTCATTTCACTTCACTGGACCACAGTTTTCTCAACTGTAAAGAGAAGGTAATAGCTACACAGTAGCACGGGATCCAGTGATGTAGCATACATAAGCCTCTTAAAGTGTGTTTGGTACCTAGCACATTCAGACTTGCATGGATATGTTACATACGCATGCCCACATAGGCGTGCATTTACTAGTAACCTTATCACAAATACAGTGCCAGGCACACAATAGGCTTCAATAAATATTAGCTATTCTCAGTTGTATTTTTTTGCCCCCAGAAATGGTTTATTGCTATAGAAGCAGTTGGATCAAGGAAGATAGATGGAGAACAAATTCAAAATTTAAATACTTAGACATTTGGAGTAGTATTTGCCTTTAGCTTCTCAAGAACAATACTACTTTTGGCAAAACAAATTGTAAAAGGACTGCAGGCTTGCAGGACGATGCAAGCAAACTGGAAAACAGACAAGTGAATCCATACTCCGTTTAAAAAACAAACTTTTCTATACACAACGTAAAGATTTTCTCTCACTCCGCTCCCAGTGGTTCCTAATGCCTTTGGTCTGAGTTAACTTCTTTTTGTCTATGTAAATTGAATTTAACTAATTCAATCTACATTGCTTTAAGCCTGTATGTCTGTCTACATAGACACTGAGCGAACAATCAAAATCTGAGTGGGGGCAGGGGTGATATTAACTCAGTTTTCTCTTTCTTTCTTTCCCCTTTGGCCTCCTGTGACCTCCCTCCAGGAGCCTAAATTCAGACCTGCTCCTTCTAGCTAGTTTCTTGAAACCTTTTCTTAGAAATCCGGCTGTCTCCTGTATCTTTTGACCCTATTTCTGGCTCCGGGTCTCCTCCTGACCCCAGCTCAACCCCTTTCGCTTTCCCCACCCTCCTTTCTGAGACCTTAGGTCACCAAGGATGACAACCATTTCCAATCTCACGGCCTTTTACCAACCCCTGCAACCCTGAAATAATTTGCCTCCAAACCCCTTCTCAGAGAGAAACCAGGTCAGACAAATGAGAGATCATATTGTATTTCATTCTTCCAAGCAAGTGCCTGTGGCAACATCTGTTTGTAACAACAAAATTGGGATGTTGTTTTTGTTTCTTCCTTGCCCATTCTGGTTCTTTCCTGGGTGTATTGTCTTCTCCCAAGGGTCACCTCCCAGTTTTCTCAGTGGGCTAAGAAACTGGTAACTAATTACCATGACTTCAATTCTTAACTTGACTAGCTATGTCAAAGAAAAGAAACCCCAGCCTCCCCAGTGCTGCAGATCTATAATTCATCCTCCATAAAAAAGTCAATATTAGAGCAAAAATGACATTTAAAAATCATAAAATAAGTAGTCTGGTATTTACCTAAGATGTTCTTTTCTTCCCTTCATTTTATATGGCACATACTGTACTGTTTGTTTATTTATTTTTAGAAAGGGACGGCTCCTCTGTTTCTGGGGACTCCTGGGCAGGGACAAAACAAGACCACCAAGAGAAGATTTCAGGATAGACAAGAAGCTTTGTGCACGTGCTCCTTGAAGTTTTTGCCTTAGGAAATAGGGTCACTTTAAGGACTGCTTTATGCAATTTAGCTTTTTTCTTGATCCTAAAATTGTGCTGTAAATTTTTATAGCTTTACAGATTAAACAAAGATTAAAACCACAAAGCACGTATTGATTACAAACAGCTCACCAATGGCAAATATATCTGTCTCCCTGGAAGGGTGGTAAAAACAGTCCCATTCCTCCTGGAACCTATGGCACAGTCCCTGTCAGAAGGCGCCACCATCCAGGAGAGGCAAACAGCAACCTCCTTCCTCTTGCACCGGGAAAACTGGGCCTCAGAGACCAAAGGTGTAGGGCAGCAATGTGATTCCAACAGGGCTTCATGCTGAGGACTGGATGGGTTCCACATGTCCCATTCAAAGTAGGAAAATACTTTGACAGTCATGACCTCCCTGCCCAGACCCTTTGTCTCATAATTGGATTTAGAAGGCCTCGGCAATGAGACATTTGACCTCCTACAGAAAAATATTTATCGATGAACAGAGTCCAGGAACCTATTTCAGGATATCAACCTAGTTCATTAGATCCCTAAGTAAGAAAGAGAAATCAACATGGGTTGAATAGTTGGGCAGTTGCACACATGTAGAATGCAAAATAATTTTCTTTTGTTCAACAGGATTTACTGGAATTATACTAAGTAAGAGGCCAAATTTAAGTGTGCTAAATGCAAGATGGGAGAGATAGGAGGAGCAGTACACTAGTTCATATACAGTGGAAACAATCTCTGTACTTAACAATGAGCTTAGGAATACATATGCAGTGTGGTTACAGTATATGGTTTATGTTTAAAATGATTTATTAGGGTAAAAGACACACTGCCATGAATACCCCTCAAATAACTTCCCCTCACTTTGAACATACTTATCTATCCCATTGCTCTTGTCACTTTCTGAAGCAGTTCTGGAATTCCTCTTTTGTGAGTATCTTTTTGAGGTGGGGTCAAAACTATGAAGAATGTTACAGCTGACAGGAATCCAATCGAAAAGTAGGCTGTAAAAATACTAGGGTGAGTCCTTATCCACCCTGGTCACCAGACCTGGCACCACGTGACTTCTGGCTCTTCTCAAAGTTGAAACACTCATGAAAAGCAAAAATATTTTTTCTGTTTTTTAATGTGGTGATTTAATTTACTTTATTTTTTAATTTTATGAAAAAATAAGGCAAGATGTCTTAAAAACTAATAAGAGAATAACAATACCCAATACACTATGCATCATTATCTTCAAAGTAATTAGAATCCAAGACAGACTAAAAAGATTCTTACAAGAAAGAAACACATGGATAATAACACAGAAGTTTCTTTGCAACAAGCTAAACTAAACTGGCTATATAAATGAAACAGGATAGACACTGAGATCTTTTTGAAACAATGGAATATGTAATTTGGGAAAGTATTTGAACTTCTCTTTACTTTCTCTTCATCTCTCTTCTACTTTACTCTTCATCTGTACATATACCTTCACACATATATACATACATGCACACATATACATACATATATGCATATACACACACACACACACACACATATATATATATACATATGTTCAAGGAGTAGCCAAAGGAAAGGAAGGGAAACTGTACAACACAAAAAAAATGCACACCTTCAGATCTCTCCCCCATTACACTAGAATAACTTGTTGAAAGAGAAATGATCCATATGCAACCTTGGGGAACTTCTACACTGACCTGCTGTACAAGCCTTCTGGGCAGCTGTGAGGGCCACAGGAGAAGCATCTGTAAAACAGGAGGTCTCTCTCAAAGTGGAAAGATCCCCCCAGTTCCTTGAGGGCCTCGATCTGGGAATGTAGTTATTAGAATAAGCTCCAGGCCTTCATGCATACATTTAAAGACAATTTAGGTGTCACAGTGGGGAGCCTTCATGATAAAATATTGCATATGTCAGGAGTAGAAACCCTTCTTTGACCCAGTCATCACTTTTTGAGTCTGTGCCTTACTCTGAGTGAGGCTAAGATCCTGGTCCCTTCTTTCTTTTTTTTTTAATTGAATTCTTTATTGGTACAATTTATATACATCTCAAAATCACGTATAACATTGGGGAATTTGTACCAGTATATGACACAAGTTAATTCTCATTTTTACCCATATCCCTACCCACCCACACCTCCCCACCCCCTTTATACATACTCTTTTATTTTCTTTCTTACCATATTTATTCCTTCCCCTCATTACATTCCCACACCAAATTTCCTATGGAAATTTCCCACTCTATAAAAGCTGTCATACTTTCTAGAGCTCATTTGCATCTACAGGTGTTCATGTCAAAGAGAAGATCCGGAATTTGCCTTTTATCCTCCAGGTGTCTCCATTTGCACCTAAATGGATCGATCTTGTCATTCTTTATGGCAGAGTAATACTCCATTTTATTTTTTTTTTAAAAAACCACATCTTCTTTATCCACTCTCCATGGTCCCTTCTTTCTAATGTTTCCATTTTCAGTGTATTTGTACCCATTTGTTTATTTTTGATCTTCTTGAGTCATTGATTTTAGAGAGAATTCTCATCTAGAATATGCTATTGCCTTTTAAGGAACGCTGAAACCATTATTTTTACTGGCCTGTTAAGACCATTTACATCAACTGGTATAGCAGTCATTTTCCTCCCATTTGGTTTTCTTAAATTCTCATTGATTATGGAAACCAGAATTCTGTGATTTGTGAGCTGTCTTTAATCCCCTCCATATCTCTTTGCTTTTCCTCTTTATTCATTGTAAACTTTCATTTCATTTCATTTCCACTTCTGTTGGTTTTTATTTCTCCCACTTTCCATGTTTCCTACTTTATTTTTAGTGGTGTTGAAGTTTTGCTCTCTCCGTGTTCGCCTTCCTCTGTGATGGTTGTATTTTCTTCTACATCCCTCCTGCCAGCTCATAGCTCGTTTCCTTCTGCTGCATTGCCGTAGCTTCCTTGATTTCTCATATGTTTGCTTTGGGGTTTTTCCTCCATGTAGGCAATAGTTTCACTTTTTAAAAATTCATGACAAAATGTTGAGTCATGAATTTTAAGTTCTTAATAGATTTCAGATAAGCTTCCTATTGCTCCTTGTTTCTCTATTTTTTACAATGTCTTTATATCAATATTATACTGATTCATTTTTATTAGTCATTGCTGAATGAATTATATTTCTCTGTACCAACTCCTTTAAGAGTTTCTTGGTGAGAAAGAAAAGTCAGAAGAGTCTTCCAGTTGGCATGTTTGTATAACCAAAGGCTCTTCCTCTCTCCCACTGCACAAATGGAAGTTTCTTGCCTAGACGGCATATCTGTGTGATTCTTTCTGTAGTCTCTCCTCATCTGCTTCTCTGTACTAAACCAGATCCAGAAGGAAGAAACAGAATTCCACTGCAGGGAAAGAGCTTCATGCCACCAAGAAGAATTTTCCTTTGGGCATTTTTCTGAGGCCTGCTATTACTAGACCCTCTCTCTATTCTCCATACTTCTCCTCTTCACTTTCTTCCATCCACATAGTTTCTAGTCTATATCTACTACCTTTCTACATCTCTTTCACTTATTTTGGAGTCTGAAGGCTGCATCTGTTTTTTCAGTTTTACACACATACAAAAGAGGAGACAGTTGAATGAATTTTCCTTCTCTTGTTGTTATGGAGATTGCCAAGAAGGGAGAAGAAAGCATTGTACAGCCCTGTTCACATCAGAAGTTCCTATGAGATCAACAAATCAAGACGACAGACAGTTCAACTCCTTTGCTTCCCTACCTCCCGTACACACTAATTTTCAGGTATCAGCTTAAAAATACTGTAGTCTCGCATCCCTTTGGACTCTTCAACATCAAGCCCACTGTCTGCACGTGCTAGATTCGATTTGCAGTGTACATGGTTTGAATGAAAACAAGTACCTAAACCTGTTCTGGACATTATTCATGAAAGGTGGCTAGTGGCTAATTTTAAAGATGTTTTTGCAAGTTTTATTGTACTTAAGTTGCTTTAATAGTAGAGTACTTCAAAACTTAGCAGATTGAAAGATACATCTAACTTTGATTGTTCCCAAGGAAGATAGGTCTTGGGGAGGTTGTACTATAGGCACAGACACCATCAGACAGGAGAAAGCCAGTATAAGCCTGATGAGACACCCTAGTCTAACCTCCCTGCTCAAACCAAATCTTCCATTTTGGGAGACAAAGCTACGGGATCTTCTACCAAGGAGAGAGGTGTTGGAAGCTTAGCCATAGGGAGTACTCTCACCAGCCAGCCCTGTGCAGAGGACAAAGCCATGGGCAGTGGGTGAGCTGTGCATGCTAAGGGGACTATCTTAGTCTATTTTCTGTTGCTATAAAAATACCTGAGATTGCCGGGTGTGATGGCTCATGCCTGTAATCCCAGCACTCGGGAGGCAGAGGCAGGAGGATTGCTGAGTTCGAAGCTTGCCTGGGCTACATAGTGAGCTCAAGGCCAGCCTGAACTACAAAGCGAGACCCTGTCTCAAAAAAAAAAAAAACTACCTAAGATTAAAGAGTTTATAAAAGAGCAAGATTCTGGAAGATGGGGTAACTGTATCTGGTGAAGGCCACTGTAGCTTCAGCTTAATGGAAAAGTAAGACATGTGAGTGTATCTGGAAAAGATAAAGCCTCATTTTATGACAATATCACTTTACAGCAACCTCACTTTACAACAAACTGCTCTCAAGGAAACTGCTTCAGCCCCACAACAGCAGAACTCACTGGGGGAGAGAGGTATTCATCCATTCACGAGAGCTCCATCCCAGGAGCCAAACACTTCCCACTCAGCCCCGGCTCCCACTGCTGCTGCATCAAAGAAATAAAGCACTAATAAAATAAAATTCTGAGTGATGAAGTCAAACCATAGTTGGCATGGAGTGAGATCAGAGGGACACTGGTAACCCTCAAGACAGGTCCTTTCTGCCCAAGTCTCCGGTATACTTAGGGGCACTTGAGGTCTCAGCTAGTTCCACAGAGACTGGAGACCTTTGAGCCTGATTATAAGGTGCTTCAGAAGAAAACAGGTGAAAAATGACTCCAAATCACACTTCTCAGGATTAAGTCATGAGTGGAGCTTCTGAAGGTAATTTGGGAATTGGAGAAGGGAGTTGAAGATAGTGGGCTATTATGGTATAGTAAGCTTCAAATGTGGGCAAGACATCAAAATAAAGATAGCCTGGGGCCGGAGGGTTAGCTCAGTGGTTCCGGCGCCTGCCTTGCAAGCACAAGGACCTGAGTTCGATCCCCAGTAACCACATATAATGCTGGGCGTGGTGGCTCACGCCTGTCATCCCAGCACTTGGGAGGCAGGGACAGGAGGATTGCTGAGTTCGCGGCGACTTGCCTGGGCACCATAGTGAGCTCAGGGCCAGCCTGAACTACAAAGCGAGACCCTGTCTCCAAAAAAGCCCCCCCCCCAAAAAAATAAATAAATAAAGATAGCCTGGGAGCAAGAGCAGAAGTAGGACTGGAAAAAAACGAGGGTTGTCCTAGCAACAGAGTTAAGTCTCCAAAGCAGGTTAAAGCTTAGCATTGTAAGGACAACTGGAGCTTTCTGGGATATCTACTCCATTAAGACACTTGAGAAACACTGTGATTATTGTGTTTCCTTAAGACAAAAAGAGAGAGTATGAAAGCGACTGCAGGAATAAAACTAAAATGTGTTATAATCAGTAAAAACATGACCAGGAAATTCCCCAAAGGGACATTTGCAAGTAGAAAGGCTGGATTACATTTCTCTCACTGAATCTCAGTTTCGAACTTCTAGGTGCTCAATCCTGAGCCACCATTAAGGTGGCATTTCCTTTTATTAAACAGAGAAATATAAATATAATATTATAGAAATGTTACAGAGCAACATACCCTTTTCACTTTACAGCAAATTACATGGTAGTAATTTAAAACTCATACGGTTTTTCTCTTCCTTTTGTGAGCGAAAGGACACCCAGCTCTACCCCTGGCACTACTTTTACTAAATATCTTTGTTTCAAATTTTAAAAAGTATGTTCTCAAATTTCAAACCAGATACCAGTAAAATCTTACAGCAACGGAAATTCAATAAGCTCATATAAAGCTGAATGTGGGCATGAAGGGTGGTGTTTAGGTTCATGTATTTATTCGGAAGCTATTTATAAGACACCTACTGTGCGCTAGGTGCTGCCCTGAGAACTGAGGCCACAACAATGAGCAAATCATAGTTTCTCTTCCCATCGGGCAGCACTACATGGCAGACGCTACAGGCCACAGTGTATGGGAAGCCTGGGATGGGCAGGTCTTTATCTAGAGGAGGCGGGGAGAACAGTCTGCCTGCGGAGGGGATCCTGGAGCTGAGATTAGGGCCAGACCAAGCAGCCTGTCCTTCCAGGAGCCAGAGATGACAATGTTAGGTGGACGGGCAGCAAGTCCAAAGAGCAAGGCAGGTACAAGGCTTCTCACCTACGGAGGGAAAAAGACTATCAGGAGAGGCAAGTAGGAGAGATGTGGGGTACAGGGCACAGTCCCCTGCATCTAGGCCATGATAAGGGATGCAGATCCCAGAAGGACATTCAGAGCCACCCCTGGCAACAATGCGCCGCACCCAGGTCCCCTGGCCACCTGAGTGAATCACCGTGAACTTGGAGCAGTCAGACCCGCCTTGCCTATGGGACAGGTCTCAGTGCTCGCTCCCAACCTCAAGCCAGTCAACAGAGGGCCCTGTGACTCCATGGACCAGAAAGGGAGGGGGTGTGGCTTTACTCCGCGTCTCCCGAGGACCCAGGCTTCCCAAAACACCAGGGCAGCAGGAGGAACCCCTGGGCCCCTGGGCTGCCCCCCGGTCAGCTCTAGACCTTCCTGACGACCCTGTCTACACATGGCCTGACTGCTGGACCTAGATCTCAAGGGCCTCCCGCCTGGCTCCCCACCCACAGCCCCAAAGTGAGCCGTGCTTCTGCATAGATGCACCTACCCAGCAGGCACCCGCTCAGCCCCTGCACCGCCCCAACCTCCCCCCGACTCTGACTCTGGGGGAGAGAACGGACTGCGCCTTCTCGGGCGTACCCCTCCGTCTTGATGTTACAATCACCCCACTGTGGGAGCCCTTCTTAGCGCTCACTCTCAGGAACAGTGAAGTGATCTTGCAACAGATCCCGGGACAGTAACATCACTCATTTGAAGTAGACTGTGTGATTAAAGACTATGCAGCCTGGCTAATCTGGGTTCTACTTAGGGTTCTGTGAGACCTTGGACGGGAACTTTAGCCTTACTGAATTTCCATTTCTTCCTCTACTAACTACGGAGACAAGATTTCAATCTTACAGTGTTGCTATGAGGAAGGAGTGACACATAATAAACTACATAAAGCGCCTATCACACTGCCTAGCCCTGTCAGCCCCTGAGCAAAGCTTACTTTTACTTTTTGCTATCATCCCCAAGGTCTGGCTTTTCTTTGTACCCATGTTCATTCTCTGGTCATTATGCATCTAGTGCCTAGGAAAATGTTCTAACCCGGCGGGTGGATCCTGAGTGCTACAGTTGAACCCCCAGAGCATGCTGTACACAGCAAGAGGAAGGTGTTGAGGTTAAGGTTTGCGCTGGAAGCGGAACAGCGGGGAGAGAGACGCCCACAGAGGGCCACTCTCTGCCAGACACGCTTCTCAGCGTGCTGCAGCTCACAGTAAACTTAATCAGACCCAGGGGGTGGATATTATTCATCCCTTTTTTTGCTGAAGAGAAAACAAAGGCACCCAGCACTGAAGAACTCAGTACGTGATGGACCTCAGGTTTGAATCCTGGAGGTCTGGCTCCAAGGTCATATCTTTAACTGCCGTGCTGTGCGAGAGCCAGGGTCCGACTACCAAAATGAGTCTGGCTGATTTTTAAAAAGAACAAAGCGTAGAGATTAAGGAGTGAGCAATCTGATTTCTTCCAAGATCGTCATGAAGATTCAAGACCATTTGATGTGGGAGGATAGGGCAAGAGATGTGAAGGTATCCCAAGCAGAGTCTGAGTGGAGGGAAGGAAGCGGAGACAGGAGGAAGCCCAACATCTGGGCTCATCTAATGAATCAGGTTAAAAGGAAGGAGCAGCACTTTTACAAACCCATCAGAGGGGAAAAAGAAATATCAAGGAGAAAGTAGTCCCATGAATAAATAAGGAAGGGAACATAAATCGATGAAGATCTTTCAGTCACTGACTCCTCAACTTGCTTTTAAAAATTGGATTTTAAGGAGAAATGAAAAGAGATTGAAGGCAGAAGAAGCTGAGGAATACCTTGGTATGAGCTACCAGGGGAAGCAAATGCAAGGATGAGGAAGGTTCTGCTTCGCGAATCAGGGGCTATGTAACAGAAGCGAGGAGGTTAAACGTCAAAGGAGGGAGGCACATTGCCCACACCTATGGGCCCTTTCCCATTTATTCCCGTGTCTTTACAATCTACTGAGCAAGCCTCATTGAATCCCTTCCATTGTCCATGAGGAGCCTGCAGCCTCGTGGGGAAAGCTGTGGTGTGAAGACATCACAAATACGCTATGTGCAAAGTCCAGTGGAGAAACATCTGGGACTAAGGAACAGGAGGAGATGAGTTCTGCCCGGAGCAGTCAGAAAATTCTTTACCAGCAAGGGTGTTTGAGATGGGACGTAAAGACAGAACCATGTTCCAGGGCAGAGTGGTGGAAGGGGCAGGAGCATGGCTTGGGCATTGCGGAAGGACGCAGAGCCAGAGGAGGGAGGGCAGAAGGTGAGAATGGACAGGGAGAAGGGGTCATGGCAGGGAGGACCTCGTGCACCATGCTAAGAATTTTGCACCTGTCTCATGATAAAGGAGATCAATGGAAAGATTTCAAATGGGAGAATGGTTTGATCACATTTTGTCTGAGACAAAATCACTTTAATAGCTGCAGGAAGAAATGGGTAAAACAAAAGTCAGGGAAGCCATGAGGGCACTTTTGAAATAGTTCAGGGACAGGCCTGATGGGGCCACAGGGACAGAAAGAAAAGAAATTATTTGAGGCACTTTTAGAAAATCGTGTCAAACGCAGCCCGGAGGCACATTAGGGGAAGGCTGGAAATCGTCCACTGGGTTTGGCTCTGAGGAGGTCGCCGGTGACCTTCACTGGAGAGGTGGAGGGAGTAGGTGGCGGGAGACGTGGGGCGAGCAGAAGCTCCACTGAGTGTCGCCAGGCAATAAGACAGGAGTCTGACCACGCAGAGGACAGACTGGAGACCACAGCATATAGAAAAGAGGCGCCATCATGATGAGTTCTACACAAAGAGCCTGTAGAAAAGCAGAAGAGGGACCGGGGTACAGCTCAGAGGCAGAGCGCTGGCCCAGCGTGCACAGAGCCCTGGGTTCGATCCCCCACGCTGAAAAAAAAAAAAAAAAAAAAAGCAGCCGAGCAGACAACAGAGGGCTGAACAGTGGAACAAGAGGGAAAAGAGTCCACGAGATCGACGCCAGGATGGAGACGGTTTCCCGGCTGGAGGCTGAGAGTTGCGCTTTCTCTGTAGTATCTGGCGGAAGCACAGCGGGACCGCTCTGAACCGGCACAGGTCCACTGTACTTGAATAAAATGCCTGTAGAGCTCCGCACAGGGCCTAGCAAATGCTGTCTGCAATGGTACAGCCTCGCCTTTGAGGAAACATCCCAGAGCCGCCCTGCACAGTGAGCCGCCAGGCGCTGTGTTTCCCGAGACAGCCTTCCGCTCCCCAGGGCAGCAGCCGCAGTTATGCCTCGAACTCCGCGGGCCGCAGCCCTTTGGGCCTGGAGCAAGAGCCCGAATCCCCGTGTGCTGATCGGCTTCCTATCACTGGGACGAAACACACGACATACACAACGTAAAGGAGAGTCCTTCGGCTCCGATTTCAGAAGTTCCACTGCGTGGTTCGTTGACTCCAGCACCCTGCAGCATGGCGGAAGGCTGCGGCCGAGGGAAGCTGTCGCCTCGTGAGAGCCGACGCCCCAAGGGGCCCCTCCTCCAGGCTGCCCGGTCGGCTGTGAGCTCCGCACGGATTACCCGGGGGAGGACAGTGCCCCACGACCCGACCGCGCCTGCAGGCCTCGCCTCGAACATGGCTGTGCTGGGGATCGAGCCCTCAGTGCAGGAGTCTGCGGGGCACTCGCGCCATACTCCCCTCCACGGGAACCCAGATGAGCCCTGCCAGCCCCCGTGCGGCCGTGCTGTCTGCCAGCCGCAATCTGAGCCACTCGCGCTTCCCATTCACGTGGCAGGAGGACAGAAAGCGTGGCAGAGCTGCAGCTGGAGAGGAGAAAGGGGCAAGCACGGGAGGAAGGAGGTGACAGAACAGGAGGAGCTAGAGTTCCACCTCTCCGACCGATTTCTGAGCCTCTCTGAACTTAGCTGACCTCTGCAGCGTTCTTTAAAAAAATTTTCTGAAATCTTCTTAGGCTGCCTGATGAGGGTTTCTGTTCGCTGCAATCCAAAATTGTCGTGTTTTTTTGTTTTTTTTTTTTCTAGTTTAGTTTTCAGATATTCCTTTTTAAAACTGTTACAACAGTGGTAAAGGGAGATTGCTACATGCACCCATATTTGGTGGCACTTCAGGGTATAGCTGTACTATAATTTGTATCTGAAGTGTCTCTCAGAGGTCCATTACCAGACTCTGATACTACGGGAAGGTGGAGGAAACTGTAGGAGTGGGGTTTAGTGGAAGGAAATTAAGTCACTGGGGACAGGTCCTCGGAGGGGATATGGGACCCTCTGGCCCTTCCCCCTCTCTTTCACTTCCTGGCTGTCCTGAGTTGAGCGGTTTCTTCACCCATGTGCTCCAGCTATGAGGTACTGTGTTGCCACAGGACCAAAAGCAATGAAGGCAAACAGTCATGGAATGAAAGCTCTGGACCTGTCAGCCAAAATAATCCTCGCCCTCTTTTAATTCATTTATTTCAGGTATTAATTATAGCTGACAAACAGAACAAGGGAGTGACAAAGGACACCTAGAGAGATGAGAGGCTTCACTAAGGGTCCAGGTTACTTACAACAAGTGTTTAGCAAGTTCAGCTGTGCAAAAAGTCAGCTAGGAAAGTTGTAAGGCCCGTGCCGCCCTCTCCACCCCGTCTCAGCCTGAGCTCCGTGGTCAGGGCTTTGGGGTGAGAGAGACGACCGTGACGTGCATCTAGAAGAGCCGAGACAGGGCTGGTAGATTGGAAGGAAGAGAGAACCAAGAGATGGGAGTCCTTCAGGAAGAAAAGACTAAGGAATAGGAAAGGGCAGGAGCTGGAAAGAGAGAGGAGGCCGGGCAGAGGGGGATGCTGGAGACTGGTGCTTCGGTTAGGAATGGCGTGACGGACAGGGCCAAGGAAGGCCAGCTGCATCCACCATGCAGACAGAAAGGGCCAAGTGAGGAACAGGCAGCAGGGCCAAGAGGGGCCTGCAGCTCAGGAGCAGAGGACGGACTGGGCCTGGGCAGCCAGCAAGCAGGAAGTGGGAAATCCAGACCATGAGGTCTTCTTTCTTCTTTCTTCTTTCCCACCCTCCGGGGAGGATCGCGGTGGCAGGTCATGAAGGGAAGCCTGGGAACAGAGGCCAAGAGCATGTGTCGATTTGGAGCTGAACCTACCTCTGCTGTTCTCTCACTTGTGACCTCAGCATCCATATGTGTAAAACCCATGCACGTTATCGTCTATAAGAACAAAGGTGATGAGATCATGAAAATAGGTACTGGAAACACAGAATCAATTATTATCCATTGAAAAAGTTTCAAAGTACAGAGCACAGGTGTCTCGGTGGATGAGTTGGACGAGGTCACGCAGACTAAGTGGGAATGGGTTTTCTAAGAAGAATAGGCGGGACAGTCTATTTTGGAAGTGGCCAAAGAGGACAAAGATGAGGAGTATGCAGAAAATGTCCCAATTCTTCTGCCGCTGCTGTGACTCACCAGTACAAACGTAGGGATTTCAAACAACACAGATGTACTCTTACAGTTCTTTAGCTCAAAACTCTGACACGGATCTCACTGAGTAGGCTAAAATCAAGATGTCAAAAGGGCCTGGGCTGGGGATTTAGCTCAAGTGGTACTGTGCCAACTTTGGATGCACAAGGTCCGAGTTCTATCTCTGGTACCACTAGATAGATAGATAGATAGATAGATAGATAGATAGATAGATAGATAGATAGATAGATAGATAGATAGATAGATAGATAGATAGATAGATAGATAGAGGGGGGGCTGTATTCCTTCCTGGGAGCTCTGGAGGCAAACCTTTTCCCCTCTTCTTTTCTGCATTCCCTGAGCCCCTCCTTCCCTCTCTAAAGCCAGTGGCGTCACCTCTCTGACCTTCATTCTCTTGCATATCTCTTTCTGACCACAGCTGCGAACTGTTCTCTTCCTCTAGGGACCCTTGTGACTCCCTGGGACCTACCTGGTTCCTCCAGAACACCTTCTCCCCTCAAGATCTTTAACTTAGTGACATCCCCTGAGTTTCTTTAGCCCTGTAAAGTAACTCCTTGAGTCTGGGGGAAGGCATAGACAGGGACCTGGAGATGATTCTGTCTGCTACATACTTGGACAATGAATCCGGCCGTGACCTCTGTCTGCAGACTTAGATTCTTGTTACACTGCCAGTGGCAGGGAGGAAGTTGGAAGTTGAGTCAGGGTTGCAAATGAAATGGAGGCTCCAGGTCATTTTTGACGTCTACCCACAGTTCTGCCCTGGCAGAGGGCAGCCGGTTCAGGAAAGAAGAGCTCGGAACTGGCCTTGGTGTTCACCTCAGGGTGCATCTTGGACCACCTGGCTGTTGTGGGGAAGATGTGTAGGCGCTGAGAATTGACTACAGCACTGGACAGAATCGATACTGTGCCGCAGGCAAGCGTGGGTTCGCTCTTCACATTGTTTGAGCCTCCCCCACAGCAAGCACCTTCTGCTGCCCAGAGCTGCAAACTTTACAGAGAATGTGTTTCTGCTGCAAAGTTAACCTTTCCTCTGTATTTCACCACCCTACGTCTATGCTGTTCCCATGAAAATTTGTCTTCAAGAGCTGCTGTTTGGAAATTAACATTAGTCAGATGCTTAAATATATATTGAGGTGAGTGAAATCACATATGATGTCTTTATCCCCAGCTATACTTTTATTTTTGTAGGGAATTGCTAATGTGGGGCTTTTTGTAGTCATGTATAAACAAGAGAGGATAAGGAGGGCCGTCAGGCACACTCCCGGAGAACCGTGGGGGTAGGCGTCTACGGGAATTACGATTGTGCAGGAATAGAATCAGCTCCAGAATAAATAGAGGGCACTGCACCTGACCGCCTGCCTCTAACAATGTCTTTGAAGCTGTGGCTTCCAGCTGCTCTGTCCCCAGCAGGTTCTGCCTTGCTATTGCGCTTCACACCAGAACACCCTCACTTCCGCCTCTCATGTTGATTTAGGAAATCATTCTGGCCAACTTCCTGTCAAATCTCACCAGAGAAACCTGCAGCAAAGGAGGAAGCCCAGACATGGGCATTATTTTCAACCAGACCTGACAAACGACTGATCACACAGCGAGGAAAGAGGAAGAAGTGGATATTGGTGATTGAGGGACTGGAAGGCTTAATAGCTGCTCTCCATATTTAACTTCTGTGATTTTGCAATGTTTGAAATATTAATAACCCGTTTGATGACATCTACAGTTCCCCCCCACACACCCAGCTGGAAGAATCTCCGTGCTTAAAAGGAGGCTTTCAGGGAACTGGCAAGCAAAATTTTGTACTTTTCTTTATGACTTTGCACTCTAGCCCCTGTCAGACACAGTGAAGGGTTTTGCATTGCATAGACAAGTTTCCTCTCATTGATTGGAACCTTTTATCTGGGCATCAGACATTACCATCCCCCAGCATGGCCCTGGGCTTGCTGACAGCCACGAAGCATCCGACCGTCAGCACGCCCAGTCAAGCCCACCTCTGACTTCCTCCCTTATCTAGCTGATGGGAAGGCGGTTTCAAAATTCCAGATTGCTTCTTTGCGATGCAGAGTGAGTGTCACCAGCCTCATCCTGTGCAGCGAGGCTGGTCCGTGGACTTTTCACCAAGATGGCCCCTCACAGGCCTGTGGTTCCCTGAGTCATCCCTAAGGTGGTTCCGTGGAGACTTACTGGAAACAAATGAGGAAACAATGAGCATTTGAGATAAATTATGAGCTCTGATTGTGTTGTTTCCAATACTCAGAAATAGGCTTGGCTGCCACTGGTGGTGGCCTACAAGAAGAAAACTCCCACAGTTCAGTGAGTCTATGTGCCCAATTTGCAGTCAGCTGGGCCCACACACTGCAAGGTGCAATCAACCAACACTGAGATTCCTACCTCTGTATCAAAATGAAAACAAAATGTTCAAACTGCAGAAAGACAGGCAAGAGAAGCACTAGACCAAACACAAAGAACCAGAAAGGCACCTTCAAGTAAATGGAGCGATGAGGCAGCAATTGTCCTCCTAGGGATATATACCTAGGAGCCCAGAACAGGTTCATCCAAAAATCTGTGGCAGGAAACAAAACACGATGGACCCATATGGTGGAACATTATACAGCTGTATAAAAGAATGAAGTACTGCTATATACTTGTAATATAGATGAAGTTGGAAAACATTACATCAGTTAGAAGAAGCCAGATACAGAAGACCACAGATTATATTATTTAGCTTATTTGAAATGTCCAAAATAGGTAAATCCACAGACACAGAAATTTGTTGGTGGTTGACAGTAGCAGAAGAGAGGCATAAGTAACTGGCAATGAGTATAAGGCCTCTGTGTGGAATGGTAGAAATATTCTGGAAACAGATAGCTGTGACAATTACACAAGTGTGGGTACAGGCTAAAAAATCCCCAGGACTGTACACCTTAAACGGGTAGATTTTAAGGTATGTGAGTTATATAACAAAAAGGAGTTAAAATTATAAAATCATTATAATAAAAAATCAGGGTGGATAAGGAACAAGGTAACAAGAATAACCAGTAACCAGGACCAGGGGGCAGAGCGTGCATAGGTCGCTAGCTCACTCCACGCTATTTTACAAGCACCTCTGATGCAGGAATGTGCTAAACAGCTCAGAATGAAGAGGAGAGTGTGGTCCGCCATCCTGGAAGAAAACTGTGGCAGTAGAAATGGGCATTCACACAACAACAACGTGAGCAAGTAGAAGATTATAGATTAAGTAGATGATAGATGACAGATGGGAGGATCAAAAATATGGTTAGTGTTTAAATTTTTAAAATACCTTACAATAATGTATTACATTGCCAAGAATGATGGGATAAGTGTATTCAAGGTGACAGGAAGTATTTTGAATATTTTGAGGTGGGTAGTTGGCAATATATCTTCTACTATAATAGTTTTTTATTTAAACTTCTATCATCTGCTTTGACACTTATTTATCAAACATTCGCGATAATTTCTGTCAAATTAAAAGATTATTCACCAGATCTATCTCTGTGTAACTTCTGGTTCTTCCCTAAAGTTAAAATGGCCATGAAAGGTCAACACCTTAAATTAATGTAGGACACTGAGGGAGGCGGGATGGCAGTTAAAGACAGTCATGAAAAAGGACATGGGCTGGAGTTTTAGCACAGTGGTTCTGGTGCCTGCCTAGAAAGCTCAAGGTCCTGAGTCTGATCCCTGGTAACTGCATACAGTTCCAGGCATGGTGACTCACGCCCACCAACAATCAGTACCACACACCACAGTGCCCGCAATGTGGCTCATGCCTGTAATCCCAGCACTCAGGAGGCAGATGCAGGAAGATTGCTGAGTTTGAGGCTTGCCTGGGCTACATCGTGAGCTCAAGGCCAGACTGAACTACAAAGCGAGACACTGTCTGAAAAAAAAAGGACATCCGGTGTTATTTTACAAAGTAGCAAGAATGACAGTATAAGTGTGTTTGGAAAGGGGGTGTATTTTGAAGGAGTTTAACACCAATGTGTCTTTTGCTATAATAAATTTTAAAACTTAAACATTCATTATATATGTTGATCAATCGCTTCTCGGCCTTTTGGCTAAGATCAAGTGTAGTATATATGTTGATCAAATCAGATAGATAGATAGATAGATAGATAGATAGATAGATAGATAGATAGATAGATAGATAGATGGATGATAGATAATTAGATGGTAGATTATACAGATAGAGAGAAACCACATAGACTAAAGAGTATACACCTACTATATTATACCAGTAGCTTAATACGTTTTTCAGTGAGACTTGTAGAATATTATAAATAAACTAGCAAAGCCATCTTACTATGTAAAGACATTTTAGGTTTTCTCAGTCCCTACAAGATTTTCTGTTTGAGGGTGCAATATTAGCCAAAGGAAGAGTGCTAGAACTATTGTAATTACCCCTGATGAGACAGACCAGAGTGGGGGCTCAGCTTCTGTCCTTTGAGCATTGACTGAATGAGAGAGGCAGCTACCAAAGATGGAACCAGGGAAGCCCAGACCAGAGATGCAGCCGGCAGCTTGCCCTGGTAGAGCAGGGACTTGAATTCAGAAAGTGTGGATTACTGGACATCAGCTATGCTGCTCACCTTTTTGAAAGAACCATCATAAAGAAGTGACAAGTAATCACAGGCTAGTTCTCTGCCTGAAGAAGGTGAGTACCACATCTCACAAAACCTCAGAAAAGGAACCTCACAAAAACAGACTGTGGCCTGAAACAGACTTTGCTCCCAAGTGATGCCAAGAATCGCCAGGGCCATATGGGGCTTTTCTGGAGAGAGAGAGAGAGGAGAGAGAGAGAGGGAGAGAGAGAGAGAGAGAGAGAGAGAGAGAGAGAGAGAGAGAGAACTGTTACAATGCTACATAAAGAATATGCATAAATTGACTCATACCTGAAGGAACCTCACTCGGACTTAGCCCTCAAGTGAGCTGAGTCTCCTGAGAGGTGAAGTATTTTCCCTAATGAAGTTTCTGCTTTTGCTCTTTTTTGGTGTGTTTTCCTAGTATCCTTAGGCACACCCTTTGAGAAAAAACACACAGCAGAATAAAGATAGTGAGTAGTAATGATGCCTGATATGTATCTCGTGCTTTGTATCTGCCAAGCCTCACAAATAATGCCCTAGTTTGTCTCCCAGTCACTCCATAGGCAGTGAGAGTGTAGCTGCCTATGTGTATGAGTCATCCTGTTTACCAGAAGAAAGATAAGGCATAAAAGCTAGCAGGGAAAGTCTGAACATCGCCCAATCTTTCTGAGCTCAAGTACTCTGCCCCTATTGCTTTGCTACAACTCCCTGAGGGAAAACAGAAAGGGAAACAGACATGTTGAGAGATATAAGATAAGTGAAGAGCTGAGCAAAGCCAAGAAAGGAAGTGGAGTTGGAAGAGAGAGTAAAGACTCCAGAACCCACAGATTGGGAGACTGGCTACAAAATCTGCGTTCTTCCCAAGCTTGGAAGGAAGAACCCAAGCTCTGGTATGAAGGAAGTAGAAAGTCATTGCTTAGGCCCATGTCTGGCTAGTAGTTGTGCAACCCGGACACATTCAGGGTCTAAGTACCTTCTGTGTTTGGCGATCCCACATCTTCAGATTCAACTAATGAGAGATTGAAAGCGTAATTAGGCTCACAACAGTGATATGTACATTTAACAGGGATGGACCTCTCTCTTATTGTGTGCGTGACAGTATAGTACTATAGTACAGTGACTATATTGCATTCAGGTTGTTTTAGATATGATAAGTTATCTAGAGACTATTTTAAATATATGGAAGAATGGAGGGAGATTATATGCAAGTATGATGCCATTTTATATAAGGAACAAATAATGGCAGCAAAAGAGACAGTTGCTTCTGGAAGTGCATTTTAGATGAGAAAAGATAGGAAAGATGTCAACTCTGTTCCTTACCGGCTTAGACTGGGTCTGAGCCCTCGTGCATAGACATGTGAGAACTCAAAACTCCAGAAACGTGCTTTTGAGAGTCCTTGAGATTTGAGGCAAAAATGAATATCAGAAAGTATTCATGGGAAATTAGGTTTCTAGACACGCGCACAGCAATTTCTTTGGGTGGAAAGAATAAAAACAGAATAAGGCAGGCCATCTTCTCACTCCCTTTGTGCTGCCTAGAATTCTACAGGGCCACAAGACGCAGGTCTGACCACAGCAGCAGTGTGAAGCTTGTGAATGGCTTGATGAGCTCTTACCCGCTTCAAAGGGACCAGAAAGCGAGAAGTGCAGGGAGGACCATGCAACCTTGGGGTAGCCGGAGCCCCCAGAGCATTTGTCCTTCGGGTGGTATTACAAAATAACTCAAAAAGTATTTGGGAGCTAAGGGGTCTCTTGGGTAGGAAAAAGGGGTTCTGGGCTCCGCAGTTTAGTCTTCAAAAGCTTCCACATTCTTCCACATTTTAGTACTTGCAAGTGAGGCTACAAGACTTTAGAAATAGTTCTTCCTCCAATCAAGAGGAATAGGAGATGCTTCTATTAACCAAACTAATCCTCCGCTTTTCTTCTGGATCTTATCCAAACCACACTGTTAGTAAGCTGGTAAATTATAATTCGGATCTGCTTGGCTCCAAAGCTACCTTAGCCTGGAAGAGTACTTGGCAATCCTCACACCACATGATTTGTTTACTTTCCTGCCCTCCCGTGCAGTCTTGAGCTCCCGATGACAGAGAATCCGGTATGTTGCTCTCTGAGTACAGCATGCTTATTATCAATGGTGCCTTGAAAGCTAATGAGACAAGGTTTGGCTTGAGTTGTAAAGACTAAGACAGGTTGACGTTGCAGATCAGAGTTCCCTAAACTTTCAGCATGCATCACGACCATCTCCCAAGCTCAGTTCAGATGCAGTAGGACCTGTGGGACCAAGGAACCTTCACTGCCCATGAGCACCAACCAGGGTTCTGGTGAGTAGACCATCAAGCGTGCTGCACAAGACTCACTCCAGCCTCTCCAGCCTTTCCTGAGTTCCCTCTTTTCTGCTGTTACCCAGACATTTTCTTATGCTCTTTTCCAAGTGTCAAGGGCATCTCTTAAGCCTCCTGTAAGTGGTCCCAGTTAAAACCCTCCCTCGTTTCTCTGCATTTGATACCATTGTGTCTGAGCTGCTATGCATGCACACTTGGTGCTCAGCAGTGGATACACTCAAGTATGTCCCCACTGAGCCCCAGACACCCCGCCTTAGGCAGAAGAGAAGAGGAGGTCACAGGATCTGGGTGTCTAGTACACATGCTGGTGCTCTGCCAAGAGTCCATCTTTGCGGACACAGAGCATTGCCCGCCTGTGACTCACAACTCATCTCTCCCCAGGCCTTGAGCTCCTCACCCAAGGTTACATCTCCCCCCTGGAGGCAGGAAGTCCATGCAGAGGACAAAGGACCAAGGCCCTCTTGGCTCCGGATGTACCTCTCTGAGGGGTCATCCAGCCAGGAGCTCCATGGGAAGGGCTGCATCCTCTGCTGCAGAGCAGCTTCCTCAGGCCATCCTGCCTCTCTGGGGACTTCCTGCAAGGACAGGCTCACCCAGCACACATCTGCAAACCGGGCTCCGAATCCAAGAGCCAGAGCCCTGGAGAATAGGGCTTGCCCCACACCCTGCATTGTGCCAGGTGGCTCACGTGCTGGACCTCACCTGGCCTCACCAAGTTGAAAAGCTGGGCCTCACCCCATTTGTCTAGCGGAGTCCACTGAATCTGAGTGGATCGATGGGCGTGGTTGGAAAAGCAACACAATTCAAAGCCAGGTCCGTCTTCCCCTCAGACCACGAAGGCAACATCAAGTCCATACATCTGTCTTAGTTTTCTAGCAACAGTTCTGATACTAAGTATTTATCAAAGAAATGGTCAAAGAACAGACATATACAGAGGTCTAGAAGGTAAGACTATAACTTACATTTGCGGGCAATGTCTCCCCCAGTTGGTGCTAATCTAGGCACTTTGATCAGCCAACATTGCCAATACCTTGGTGGCTGAAGACCACAGCACTACAGACCCGAAATAGTGTGCTAGTCTCTGTTAAAATACAAACTGGCCAGCAATCTAACTTCCTTTGATCTGGCTATAATTTTATTTTAAGCCAATAGTCTGTGCAAATACCTCTTCCGTAGACTCAAATGTGGTACTTATTCCTCAACTTTCAAGGCAGGGGACATTTGATATTCAGAGCTGTACAGCTCGCTAAAATGCTCAACTGTCTCCATGTAAATGTTGCCACTCAGCCCTTAACCCTGTCTGCCACATACAAGTGTCCAGAGGATGCACCCAAAGTTCTGGGCAGTATTCTGGAGGCACATGCAGGCATGTCTACTCCTGATGACCACCTCACGGAACAGTTCTTTTTCAGAGAGGAAGAACTCACATCAGACCCAGATTCAGGATTCAGCATCAGGATTGATGAGGTCACGAGGGATCTGTCATTAACTGTGATTTTTCCCGGCATGAGGTGTCCATTTTCTTACAGTTATTCAATGTGGAAAGGAGTGTATCTTTAGTGAAACTGTCTGTCCCACCTCTCCTCCAGTATGCTGTTAGATCAGAGGCAGTTCTACATTCTTGGGGAATGTTAAGTGGGTCGCTAACATAGATATGTGCAGCCACTTTGCCAGCTAATGAGGCAGCCTAGAAACTGAAGAACACCCGGTAACCCCCGAGGCAGAGACTCACATAATGCTGACCCCGGGGGGGACAACAAAATGTGACTTGCCGCTGTGTTTGCTCAAAACAATTTCCCATTAATATGGGTTCTGTGCAACCAGAGTGGAAAAGCAGAGCTCCTATGGAATCTCCAGGTTATTTTTTCATCTGTCTTCAAAATGAACCACACTCCTATCTTAATGAAAATGCTATTCAATTACTATGATTTTATTAACAAGACAAGTGTAGCTATTTAGTGTGTAACAATGCAAGAGTTATAATTCCAAGGGGATTGTCAGATGCTAATTCTAAATTCAGAATGCAAAGCAAATTTTTATTAGCCTTTTCCCTGCAAAGGATACTTCTACTCTGTGCTGTAATAATGTTTGGATCTGGTACCTGGTTGGTTAAAGCCTTGAAGGTTGCCACAGGTGTTAGAACATTGTGAGTGCATGAGAATTCAACAGTTAAAAGTAATTTAAACTAAACCTTAATCTTGGTTTCTGACACTACGAAGCAGATGGATCCAATATATATAATATAATACACATTCTATTGTTCATATAAGATGTTTCTTGTTTTTGTACTGGGTTTAGATTGTCACAGAATTTAGCTGAAGTCTCTCAAACCCATTACAAGTCTTCCAGCCATGGGTCAGGCTTGAGCAGAGGAGAAAGAAGTTTATAATTAGATGCAAGATTAAAATTTTAAATATGATCAAGTGGGACTTTTTAATAACTGAGTGTGAACTGGAATGGAAGCTTTTTTATAAATGTGAATAACTCTGAACACATTCCCTCTCTCAGAGAACTTTGTAAGAGGCAGTGAAGGGATTTTTTTTTCAAAGATTTTAGGCAATAACAGTTGAGAGAAAACAAAGCCATTTCTTATATTTATCTATTGAATTTAGTACATTTCACATACAGGTTACAGAGACAAGATTCATTAATACACAAAAAAGTTCCTTGGGGCTGGGGATTTAGTTCAGTGGTTCTGGCATCTGCCTCGCAAGTGCCAGGTCCCAACATTGGATCCCTGGTACCACATACTGCAATGCCGGGTATGGTGTCTCACACCTGTCATCCCAGCACTTAGGAGGCAGGAGGATTTCTGTGAGGTCAAGGCTAGCCTGGGGTACATAGTGAGTTCAGGGCCAGCCTGAACTACAAAGTGAGACACTGTCTCAAATACTTAAGAAGTTTCTTAACAGTTGATATGTGTGAAACAAAGTGTTAGGATCACTGTGAGATAATACCTAGGATGAAAAATTCCTATCACAGACCTATAAAAGTTATAATTAAAAATGGGCATCTGAACCAACACTTTTCAAAGAAAGAACTAAAAGCAGCTAAGAAGTTTATGAAGAAATGCTCAATGTCACTAGTCATTTGAGAGATGCAGATGAAAACAACACTGAGATTTCATCTCATGCCACAAAGAATAGCTGCTATTTTGAAATTAGCCAAGCAAAAATGCTGGCGAGGCTGTGGAGAAAAAAAAGGAACCCTTCTCCACTGTTGATGGGAATGTAGACTTGTACAACTACTATGGAGATAAGTGTGGAGATTCCTCAGAACACTAGGATTAGAGGTCCCATTCAACCCTGCTATTCCCCTGCTGGGGATATACACAAAAGAATTACAAGATTCATATCACAGCAATGTATGTGCACCCATGTTTATAGCAGCTCAGTTTGTGTTAGCTAAGTCTTGGAAACAATCCAAATGCCCATCAACTCTAGACTGAATAAAGAAGATGTGCTTTTTTTCCTAAAATGAAGTATTACTGTGCCATAAAGAATGATTGAGTCATTTATACTCAAATGGACGTACCTTCAGGACATACTCATAATTGAAATAAATAGGTCATAGATGTGTGAATATCATATCTTTTCTCTGGCATGAGAAACTGAAGTTGTAAATGAGATCTAGAATGCACAATAGATATTTTAAAATAGTAAACATTCAAAGGGAAGTGGGGTTTAGGGGTAAGTAATGAGGGAAAGAAAAAAATTGGTGGTAAAAAAAGGAAACAAACCTTGTGCATATAGGAGTGGAAGGTTGTTGGGTGGGTAGAGGAAAAGTGAGGATTAAATCATGTCATGTACTAGTACAAGTTCTCAACATTGAGCATAATTGTGATGTGTATATATAATGTACCAATCAATAAAATAAATCAAAAAAGTGGAATCATATTTATAAATAACTACAGTTATAGATCATGGGCTAAATAGGAAAAATTAGACACTTTTGACAAAGATTTTATATTTCTGGCTAAAAGACTCTATTTAAGCAATGTGGATGCCTGAAAACATTTGATCTTCAAAGAATTCAGTAATTTATGGTAAAACAATAGAAACATGTTGATCTGTTTACTTGCCATATATCTAAGATGCAATACAAGATAGAAATGAATAACTCCCATAACCAAATTACGAAATAATATGAGTTTCTAGACAAGGAACTGGGAAACTCTCAAGGGAGAGAGAGCATTTAGTGTTGATCATGAAAGGTTTTAGGAAATAGAAAAGAGTAGTGAGACTATGACAACAAAATTGTCATAGACTCATTTATCTTCATAATGGTGGGTTGAATTGGATCCTTATTATTTGCAGACAAATCATCCCAGAGATCTATTCACAAGTGACTAGTTGGAACTCGTAAACACACACTCTCTCTATCTCTGTCTCTGTCTGTCTCTGTCTCTGTCTCTGTCTCTGTCTCTCTCTCTCTCTCTCTCTCTCTCTCTCTCTCTGTCTCTGTCTTTGTCTGCCTCTGTCTTTGTCTCTGATACATAGAAACCACCACTTAAAACAAGTTATCAGTCTCTACATCAGTTTCCACACTGAAGGTCCTGCATCTGGGAACCTCACTTGCTTCTTCTCTGTCACCCAATGGTCCGGAACAGCTGTGGTCACCATGGACTAGAGCCCCAACATCCGGGCTTTCAATAGATCCTGCAAAATTCAGTTGGTTTTCAACAATATTTCAAGCCACCACAGAATCTTTTTTCCAGCTCATTCTCCATCTTAATCTCCTGACTTAAATTCTTGTCATTCTTTCCTGAATTCTGATGTCCCTTTTGGACACCTTTCTTCTAAAATCTGTGGGACTTATTGTACTGCTGACTAGTGCCACAAAGGATTTGACAGAGAAATCTAATAAGATTGTAAACTCCTGGCGGCAGAGGCCTTTCCTATTTAACTCCATCGTAGGGTTCCTAGTGCATCGCTGGAACATGTGTTTAACAAAGGTTTTTAAATTAATGGATTAAACTCCACTGCTCAATGAGAATGATTAATCGTAGTAACTAATAAAAGACTGTACAGGATGTATTTTAGCAAAAGGGCTTTGTACATGCTGAATAATTATCAGAATGATAATAAGTAACATTAAGAATGGTTCAGGGTCTGCAAAGTTGTTTTGGCTCTGCCAGAAGGTCAAAGCATCTCATAAAAATGATGGATGCTCTCTGCCTTCCGCTAAGCGGGCAGCCCTCATCCACACTGCAGTTTACGGGTCCTGACCCCCCCTTCCTTAGGTGACCTGTCAGGGCCGTGTTTCTGGGAGCCAGTGCGATAAGGCACCTGAAAACCCCCCTTGGAGGCAGGCGAAGGGCAGGCCGAGGAGCGCACAGGGCCAGTTGGTCATCCTGGGCGCTTTCCCCTGACTTGCCCAGATTCCACCATGATTGCGTGACAGACAACAGCTCTAATCTCTTCGGGAACACCCAGGACACAGAGCCCATCTGCGCCTCTAGGCTGGATTTTGCAGAAAATGGGAGATGGCACCCAACCCCCTCTGGCGTGCCAAGAGTGTGGCTGGTCTATGTGATACCCAGGCAGCTGGCGCACTCTGGCACTCTCTGGGACCACCGCAGAAGCTGGTGAATGGTCCCCTGCCTCTCTGGGGGGCATGCAATCTGCATTTCAATATGTGCTCTGGCACTTCAGGGAAGGACCCTACAGAAGCCCAACACTTTGTACAAGAAGACCCGGGCACAGAAGCCAGTGTCTCTAAGATTTGTGCCTCGGTTTGGCACCCAGATACCTACTCTAAGTCAGGAGGACCAACTCGATGCACAGAGTGGGAGAACTGTCCCCTGGTAGACTTCTCCCTGCCCCTAAGGAAGGGCCCTAATTATGCCCAAGAAGCTGCGGGCCCCACTTGTAAAATGGAAGACACCTTGCTAATTGACAGGCCTGCGAATGGTGTGGCACTTTAAATTACCTTGGCATTAATTGCCTGGACAGGTTGTTCACTCAAATTGCCCTGGCTCACTAATAACCCGAACGGGCTGGTGTTTTAAATGACCATGGCACTAATGGCCCGGGCTGGCTGCAATTTCACATAGTCCTGGCACTAATGGCCTGGAAAGGGGGCTTGCTTTGCAGATTAACGAGTGTCCTCCAAATGGCAAAGGATTATGGAAAAACAAAGAAAACCACACATTTTCAAGGGAAATAAAGAAAGAAGTTTTGCTTCTCCTTTCTTGCCCTGCACTAGGTGCCTTGTGAGGAGGCTGGGAGAGGTGCAGGCACAGCGTGGCACAACTCTATCCCTCTTTACTTTCCACATGGATCCCGGCTGCCAGCATGCTTGATATTCGTCTGTTTTACTATAAAAACAATGCACAATTCGCTGACAAAGAGACACCTCGTGTTCCCCAGCCCTAGTTTCTCTACCTTAACTTCTGTTCGTGACTATCCCCTACTCCCACTCATCCCCAGATCACTTATTCACTGATCAATTGCATTGATTGATTAACTGATTATTTTCTATGCTCAGTGCCCTACGGACTCTGCAGACCCGGCCTCCCATTGGAACGCCCACTCAAATCCACAACAGGGTCATTTGCATATGACTGTTTTGCAACACAATTAACTCCTTGCGCTGGGAAAGAAGGAGTTAGGAGACTGCAGTTCTGCAGGGACAGACGGGCTGAAGGGCTGCCCGGAAGAGGTAAGCCGTGGGAAGACAAGGCGCGGCAGGCTCAACACAAGAAGCAGAGAAGGTCTGGTAGATCACAGACGTGCACACAGGCACCGCAGCTGCAAAGCCTTCGCTTAAAGCAAGGTGGCGAAAGGCAAGACAGGAAGCACAGGCGAGAGTTAGTCTGTAAACCCTGGGGAAGCAGGAAAGGGTTTGAGAAATGTTTCTGAGATGGAAACTCAGACTGACTTCATGTGGGGCGGATGACTGCGGCTCCCGGTGCTGACAGCCTGCCATGTCCTGAACTCTGAGACAAGATTTCTAGGAGGGACTGGACGGAGCAAAGAAGCAGGGACACGAGAATGTGACCTTTGTGCCAACTGCATTTCATTCTCCCTTCACCTACTGCTGCACGGTACAAACAAGCTTCCGGGCAACACGGGAGATGTGCCCTGCCTGGGGCCTTCCTGATTTCAGCAAGAGAGTCACCCTCGCCACACAGCGTGCGCACCTGGATCGCAAGCAAATCCACGCCAAGGGGCTGGTTCCCACTGCCGGCAGAAGCCCCTCCCCTCTCCTTTGTGACCCCTCCTAGCTCATTTTCATGGCAGTCCGAACCTGCAGTAGCTCTCAGAAGAGGCCTTCCACTTAGGAATTTTTCTTTTTTTCACTTTGGCTCCCTTTTCTCTCCGTGATTAGAATACAGAAAGAGGAAGGCTTTTAAAAAGAACGAGTGTCTATATAAGATGAGCCCTGGGCCAGAGATTTAGCTCAGTGGTTCCGGCGCCTGCCTCGCAAGCGCAAGGTCCTGAGTTCAATCCCAGTAACCACATACAATGCTGGGCGTGGTGACTCACGCCCACCAGCCATCAATACCGCATACCACAGTGCCGGGCGCGGTGGCTGGGAGGCAGAGGCAGAAGGATTGCTGAGTTCCAGGCTTGCCTGGGCTACATAGTGAGCTCAGGACCAGCCTGAACTACAAAGCAAGACCCTGTCTCAAAAAAAAAAAAAAAAAAAAGATGAGCCCTTATTGGGCAGGACACAATGAAATGCTACCAATGGATTTTGACAAGAATTTTGACTACAACAGAAGTTTAGAAATGTTTCTGCTTTATTTTGTTTTGTTTTACACACTGACAAGACTGGATGAATAAATAGACTAAAAACAAACGGCTTTTATAGAATTCACTGAACCGCAGTGAATAGAGATGGAGAATCTACCCTTTGCCAAGCCCTGCGCTAGGCCCTAGAAGTGTGCAAAAATGCCTGGTAAATGGTGCCTGGTGCCTGGGAACGTAGTGTCCCAGGCTGGGTCACCATCACTACACATTGTCTCTACAGCTGCTTTCTAATATGAGTGGTTCCCAATGGCTGGCCTCCCCAAAGTGACATTGAACAACTTCTCTTTGTAGAAAGGTGTTTTCTTTTAAAGGGAAAGTTATTCTTTCATCCAACTCTCAATAGACATTATGTTTGCTAAGTGCAGGCTCCTTGCTGGGCGCAACAGGGGGCTTAGGAGAGGAAGACGCCATCCTGACCTCCAAGGCTTTCGCTGTGAACATCCAAAGCCCCTTGATGTCTGAGGAAAGGTACAGCAACCTCATTTAAAAAAAAAAAATAAACTCTCCTAAGATGTCTTTTATCCCAAATGATTTTTAACAAAACTCAGAGGTTGGACCTGGAAAGGAGTCTGGAAGTCCTCTCATCACACGCCCACTGGATAAAGAGCAGACTCAGAGAGACGGGAAGGATGACCCCCTCAGAAGGCAGGCGCGGTCGGTCGCCGAGTCAGACAACCAGGGCCCACGTCACCCTCCTTCTTCATTCAATGCTTGTTGCGTTTCACCTCACTCTGGTATCAGCCAGTGCAGTAAAACAAAAGTGAGGTTAAAAGACAAAGAAAGACAAGAACATCATAAGGTATGATCTGAGAAAATCCTGGCATATGCACCTAGACCTTTAATTAGGAAAATAGATTGGCATTCTCACTAGGGATGTGCTCATCAGTCTTATAGCATTCAAAAGTGAAAGACATATTTTTCAGACCAAGTTAGAAAGTATGACATCCTGTAAAGTTGCATTCGTGCCAACACCCATGAGAAGGCAGAAAAGCACAAGGGGTCACAACTTTCTCCCATTATAATACAGAAAGGGACAGTTTTTCCTCATAAGAATGAGTGTGAATCTTTCAGAGGTGGAGTACCAAACTGCAGCCCCAATTACTCATCACAAAGTGCCAATGCTGCAACTGAATCTGAACACAGTTTTAGTTTTAAACAAACATCTTTTGTCTAAAGCAGAACAAAACACAAAAACCAACACAGTAATATGTACACCATAGGTTTGCCACAATTGCCTTAAAACATCTAGAAGGCATTATTTTGCCTCTGGACCTTTATTTTACCATTTTCCATTCTCTAGATCACTTCCAACTCCTTTAAAAAGCCTTAGCATAAATTATACTAGTGAGTACAAGAGGAAAAGTATTATGACAGTGAGGTCAGTTTTTTTCAGTAGTATTCCTTATCCACAGCTTTATTTTCCATCATTTCAGCTACTTCCAGGCAACATCGGCTTGGAAATAGTAAATGAAAAATTCCAGAAATAAGTACATCACAAGTTTTAAATTGTACAACATTCTAAGTGACATGATAAAAATCTCATCTCATCCTGCCTCATCCTGCCCAGGATGTGTATTATCCTCTTCTTCAGTGTGTCCACAGTGTATACACTACCCACCTGTTAGCCATTTAGTGACTATCTCAACTATTAGATTGATTGTTGTAGTAAAGGGGCACTCATGTTCAAGTAAGCTGTATTGTGTTTAATAATGACCCCAAAGTTCAAAAGAAAGAATACCGGCAACTCAGATATACCAAGAAGAACTTGTAAAGTGTTTCCTTTCAATGAAATGTTGAAGTCACAAGTTCCTAAGAAAAAGAAACCATATGCTGAGGTTACTAAGATCCAGAGCAATGACTGCAAACCTTCTAGAGACCAAGTACCAAACTGCAACCCAAAACCCATTTATTTATCACAAAATACCAACACTGGAATTTGATCTGAATAGTGAGGCTTAGCTCAGAAAAAGAACTCTACATTAACATTTTTTTTCTTAAAAGAAAAGCACATGGCCGAGATTTTAGCTCAGTGGCACCATGACTACCCCCAAGCACAGGGTTCTGAGTTCAATCCTCGGTCCCAAAAAGAAAATCAGTAGCACAAGTGCCACCATTCTAAGGTAGAAGGATCCCCCTATCCAGGAAATTGTGAAGAAGAAAAAATGAAGTGCAAGCTGATTTTGCTGTCATACTTCAAACAGCAAAAGTTAGGACTACAGTGCATGATAGCTGTGTAGTAGGGATGGAGAGGGCTTTAAATTAATAAGTGGAGGATGCACGAAGAAAACACATTCTGATTGATGGAAGTGTGCTGCACCAGAAGCCATTACACCTCATTTTTAAGTCAACCTGTATCGTAGGTACTTTTCTCTCCAATCTCTTTGAATCTTCACAGCAACCCCAAGAGCACTAGAAAAGATTTCATGATCCTATTTTTACAGAGGAAGCCACTGAGTGGACTCCAGCCTCAGACCCTGGCCTTCTGCCTCCAAATTTGTGCTGTTCTTTTTGTGCTGCTTTCTCCCTCTCTGGACTTGTACAATAATCCAGGGATAGCTTCTAAATTCCAATGAGTTTCATGTCTTACTTTTCAGTTTTGGAAATAAGATACATGAGAAAAATGATGAAACTCATTAGAACAGCCATAAAGTACAATCCTCTGTACCCTCACCACCTATATATGAAATGAATAAGTAAATAAAGTATAAACACAAAAGGTTTCATATACAGAAAGCACAAATATATGCAAAGAAGGCAAAAGCCCAGCAAGAAAACATAGAGTCAGCAAATAGTCCAGGAGCCTGAAATGTAGGACTCCAAATCCAATTTGAATATATCTGTATGTCTCTTGTGTGAGTAGGCTATTTAACTGCATTTAAAAATAATCAATTGTTCAGGATATACAAAAAGGCAGAGGCAATTGAATTTTCTATATACGAATCTTTGAAACGTCTTCCTCTAAGTAGAAAGGAATGCTTTTGTAACAAACTATTTCAGAAATGAGTTAGGCCAGATGGAAAACATTGAGATGGCAGGCCAGGCAGTCTATTGTCTTCTCCAATCGGTTTTGGTTTGTTAGCAAAGTTGTTGTATAACTTTAAAGAGAAAAAAGAGCAAAGGAAGGCTTTACAGTACCTCCAAGTATAGGTGCTCCTAGCCCCCAACGTGACTTCTGGAAGATCAAATTAGCTTTGGTGATAAATACTGCCATGAAGCGTAATTAGCTCCTAATGATCTTACATTTTTCATCAGCTGTGAAGCCATAAGCAGATGAAGATTTCTGGCTCCTTGGCAAAATCTTTTTGACACAGATACCTGGGAAAAAGAAAAAAAAATCTTTTGTGGTGCCTCAGGCCATAGAAACCTGGCAAGAAGATCATGAGCTTCCCCTCCAAGACACATAGCAATTTATCCACTAATACTTTTAACTTCCTCCAAGACTGTGATTATAAGTATTGCAGGTCCAGCTAATGAGTGGAGTTTTTCTTAGTCCTACAGAAAGAGCAAAAGGGTTGTCAGACCTCTAAAATGCTACCTTACCCCTTAAAGCAAAAGAAAAGCAAAGCAATAAGCAGTTAGCTCTATAAAAGTTAGGGAAGCACGCTATTTCTAATTTAGGTTTTTACCTGATAAATTGAGATGTAAAAACATTTTTCTGTGAGAATTTAAATGTCTTGTCTTGCAACAAGTATTTAGAGCCCTGACCTCACTGCTAGAATATAAACCTAGAGTAGATTATGCCTTAGAAAGAGCTGCCATCCCTCCTACAGATGTTAGGAAGATGCTAAAAGAAAGTGAATTTTCTAGGGAAAGAATCTTTATCTAAACAAAGGAAACCAGGTGAAGTGGAAACAAGGCTGAAGGAACACATCGCTGAGAGGAAGTCCAAGCGCTTCCAGGGATAAGAGCAGCACAGGCACAAAGACCTGGAGGTCTGCATTCAATCAGCGAACCTTCTCACTAGCAGGTATTGGTCGGAAAACAATAAGCAGAACTTTACAAATGATCAGAGAAGTCCTCACAGAGAACAGGGCCGACTCATGTTTTGTTTCTAAAATGTACAGCGGCACTTCAATTCATGAACTCAGTTCTTTCTCTCCGTGATTCTTGTCACAAACTGAACCGGATAAGAACTGAACCAGATTCCCCATAAGGTCCACATTGAGCCTCTCCACCAAATTTGATTCAGTTCTTAGCCAGTTCAGCTTGCTACCAGAATCATGGAAAGAATCAAGTGTGTGAACCAAGGTAGCACTGTAGAATGTTTTGAAATTTTAATAATGTCCTACTCAGAAATCTTTTCTATAGTTTTCATTGCTCACACACCCAGTAGTTTGCCAGTGTGAAGGAGACTGTGAAAAAGAAGAATAGAATGGAAATTTTGGAATACTGACCATATTTCTCCTTCTAACTCTTTCTGCTCTTTGACATATCCTTTATCTTTTCTGAACCTCAATTTCTCCATAAACTAGATTAGAAGTTCTTAATGTGTGTCACTTAAATGAGCATGTGGGTATTGAACGATCAATAAGTGTCTCTCGCTCGAGGCCTGTTGCCTAAAGGCAGCTCTGTGTTGGAAGGGAGTAGTACTTGTTAAAAGCAAGTCTAATGTTCAACATCACTGGTCATTCAAGAGATGCAGAAGAAAACAATACTGAGATTTCATCTCACTCCACAAAGAATGGCTGCTATCTCAAAATTAACCAGCCACAAATGCTGGCGAGGTTACAGGGAGAAAAGAACCCTTCTCCACTGTGGGTGGGAATGTCAACTGGTGCGACCACTATGGAGCTCAGTCTGGAGATTCGTCAAATTTAGGATTAGAGGTCCCATTTAACCCTGCTATTCCCCTGCTAGGGATATACACAAAAGAATTAAAAGATTCATATCACAGCGACATATATGCATCCATGTTTAGAGCAGCTCAGTTTGTGATAGCTAAATCTTGGAAACAATCCAAATGACCATCAACTGGAGACTGGATAAAGATGTGGTATTTTATGAAATGGAGTATTACTCTGCCATAAAGAATGATAAGCTTGAGTAGTTTACACTCAGATGGACATACCCTGAGGACATACTCATAAATGAAATAAATAGGTCACAGATGTATAAATACCATTATCTTTTCTCTGGTATGAGAAACTGAAAATGTAAATGAGTTTTAGAATGTATGTAAAATACTTGTAAAATAGAAAATATGCTAAGGGAAATGGGGGGTAGGGATAAGTAACGAGGGGAAAGAAAAAATTGTGATGGTAAAAAAAGTGAAACAGGACTGGGGATTTAGCTCAAGTAGTACCACACCTACCGTGGAAGCATGAGGGCCAGAGTTCAATCGCTGGTACCACCAAAAAAGAAAAAAAAGAAAGGGAAACAATGTTTATGTATATGGGGGGTAGGTGGTTGTAGGGTGGGTAGGGGAATGGGAAAAAAATGAGAATTAAGTTGTGTCATATACTGATGCAAATTCTCAATGTTGAGTGTGATCATGATGTATATATACAATGTACCTCTTTTGCAATAAAATAAAAACCCTAGAAGAATGACAACTTGCAATGACAAATAAGTGGTTTTATAAATATTTAGTTTTAAAAAGCAAGTCTTCATGGATTTACTCATATAGTTCAGAAAGGTACCCTATTTGTTCATGGTCACGAGCAATGCTTCTGTATGTTACATAAGATAGAAGAATATCGCAGTTGTGACTGATAATTCTAGTTGCTAATAACTGGTGAGGTCAGGGTCTGCAAAAGCATTTTTCCAGACCTGTGGCTTTTGTAGGCTTTGAATTCATGAAGCATGTACTAGGAACTTCCTTCATATTGCTAGGAGACTTTCCATCTCAAAAATAAACATCCCTAACTTCATTATTTTGCCTGGGAATAGCCCTGATTATAGGCTCATAGTTATTATTCTCACCAGCCACTACAACTCTTCAAGGGGCGATCATCCTGGGTAGAGGCAGGTACAGTAGGCTCAAGATAACTTTATGTAATGGAGAAACTATCCCCACAGACTCATAGCTTCTCTCTACCCTCAGGAGCCACCTAGAGGAAAAGAACCAACTTCATTCTGTTTTCTCCTCCAAACAAGATGTTTTAGTTCACTGATAATTATGAGATCTCAGACTTTCATATCATTATGTGATGTGTATTTATGGAGCCTCTAGTCTGTGTCAAATGTCAGGCAAAGCATTAGATGTCAAAAATATACCAGCCACCAAGGAGGCACAGCCCTTCCCTCCTTTCTTTCCTGGGGAAAACAGATATTAAATAATGATCCATAGAACAGCTTTTTTGTTTTTTTAGGTTAACGGTGTGAAAAGCTACAAGAAGCAATGAAGAATGAGCTGAGGAAGGCATGAGGGTCTCTTCGAGTAAAAGGAACCTTGGCAATAACCTTGTGTTTTTTCAGAGAAATTAGGAAGACGCAAGAAAGGTAAGAGATGGGATCGTCTCATGGTGCCGAAATATTTACATGCAGCAAATCATACACCTCCAAGCTGTAACGGGTATATCCATCCTGCGGTCCACAGACTGCTTTTTCCTCCTTTTTAAGTGTTGTAATAATAAATATAAAATGTCAAGACAGTTTTAGTAGTCTACATATACACTAAGCTATATATGTATATGCATATGTATATATATCATATTATATATGTAATATATAGCCCAAGACAATTGCTCTTCACTGAAGGAGGACCAGATAAACCAAAAGGCTAGACAGGCTTGGAAACTAGGCCCTTTCGTTAGCTAGTAGAGGTTTCAAACTCAGAACAGAGATTTCCACCAACGTTTCAGCCAAAGTCTAGCCTTCCTAAGAAGGGCTGCAAAGCTACAAAGCCTGCAAAGGGTTCCTCCTTGAACTGAGCTGAGCCCATGTCCATGTGAGCAAGTCCAAACATGCAGGACTGGCTGGCCTGGCAGTCCTTGGAAATGGACTTGCCTGAGAGTGACCATTAATCATTACATAGCAACTGGATTGGATTCAGGAACACCTTGCAGGTCGGGGAAGAACACTTTCTTAGTGACTCAGGTAAGCGAGGCATTGGAAGTGCATATAATATGTGTGTATATATATAGTTCCTAGTCCCTTCCTCTTCGGCACTGTGCACTTGCTCTATTTCTAATAACCACAGAATGAACGTCTCTCCTCTTCTATGCTCTTCTTCTACCATGATGTTCCTGTCTGGCCAGCTGACCACGTACTGAATACTCTGACAATGTGAGCTAAATTAAACTTCCCCTAAATTGTTGGGTGTCCACTGTTATGTCACAGCCACAGGAAAGCTGACCCGTACATTGAAAGAGCAAGTCACTGGCCTTCTTACACAAACTCTTGATGGAAAAGGAAGTCAGACAAAAACAAGATGGTTTGTCTTTATTCCTAGTAGTAAATGATCGAACATTGGAAGAAAAAGATGAGAACTTGAAAGAGATACTATAAGTACAAAATTGAAATTTATATTTTATTTTCACCCAAAAAACTTCAACATCAGGCCTCCTGATGAATTTTGCATGGTAAAATATTTGACAGAAAGGGAGAGAGCAACCCGCCTGCCTTGGAAAGGCCTTTGTGGCAATGCCTGGCAGCCACACCAAACTCACAGCACCAGAGTCATGTCAGGGAAATTCCCCTGCCTCCAAAGCCACCAAAAAGGTGGGTCCACTCTCCAGACAAGCAGCAAACATCAACTAGAAGACCTGGAGGAGATCAGAACATAAGTGATAGAGACCACCTGGCCACGGACAGCAGTGACTCATGAGTACGTGAAACCTTTTGAGGACTCTCAGAAATTCCTTGAGGGGGGTTTGTAAGGCACTGGATGACCTATGATGGTAAGTAAGGTGAATAGCAGCAAAATACAAGGATTTAGAAGCTGAGAAAGCAAATGATAATTTATTTGGTGATCTACAAATCACTTCTGAGTAAGAATATAGACTGATAGGTTTCAGCTACCCAGTTAAAGAGAGTAACTACAGTTAACAATAATTTA